>CM064581.1:53573779-53623779 GCA_032716605.1 Paralithodes platypus | reverse complement strand
CTTATTTGTTGGTTGTTTAGATATCACTGCTCTGGTCCGAGTTGTCCCCATGTCGTTGCTAGGGACATGTTTTAGTTGCTAGGACTGCGTGGGAGATCTGCGCGAAGTATGTGTGGTGTGGGGAGGAGCTTATGTGTTGGCTGTTTAAGTGTCACTGCTCTGGTCCGAGATGTCCCCATGTCGTTGCTAGGGACATGTTTTGGTTGCTAGGACTGCGCGGGAGATCTGCGTGATGTATGTGTGGTGTGGGGAGGAGCTTATGTGTTGGTTGTTTAATTGTCATCGATCTGGTCTTGAGATGTGCCCATGTCATTGCTAGGGACATATATATATATATATTTTTTTTTTTTTCTTCTATATTCCAACTTACTTCCTCTCGGGCATAGGCTGAGAGCCTTAACATTCACCGCTTTACAATGAACAGTGAAGCCCGTGAGGTCTTGTTCCAGTCTAGGGAGTGAGACATGTGAAGCACGTAGAGTACAACGAGCACCTGCCATCTTGCCTTCACATGAGGCACGGTGCTCACTCATGGCCAAAAACGACCCCATCTCTGAAGCCACCTCGTTCCCGTGCTTCACTGTCTCACTCCCTACACTCGGACTCTCACACTTACACACACACAACGCCACCTGTTGAGCATATAACTCACCAGGCATTGAACCCCTATAGCATATTTTGAATATGGGAATATTCATACAGTGCTATTTAATCAGTGAACAATGAGGGTATTTTATTGACGTTTCGGTGGGCTTTGTGGTAATGCACTGATACTAGGTACAGCACAAATTCCATCCCAATAATATCTTCCCATTGATACATCGGGATTTGAACCCGGGACCTTTGGATTACCAGGCCAGTGGCAAGACCACTCCACCACACCTCCCCTTGGTTGCTAGGACTGCGTGGGAGATCTATGCGATGTATGTGTGGTGTGGGGAGAAGCTTATGTGTTGGTTGTTTAAGTGTCACTGCTCTGGTCCAAGATGTCCCCATGTCGTTGCTAGGAACATATTTTGGTTGCTAGGACTGCGTGGGAGATCTGTGCGATGTATGTGTGGTGTGGGGAGAAGCTTATGTGTTGGTTGTTTAAGTGTCACTGCTCTGGTCCGAGATGTCTCCATGTCGTTGCTAGGAATATATTTTGGTTGCTAGGACTGCGTGGGAGATCTGTGCGATGTATGTGTGGTGTGGGGAGAAGCTTATGTGTTGGTTGTTTAAGTGTCACTTCTCTGGTCCGAGATGTCCCCATGTCGTTGCTAGGAACATATTTTGGTTGCTAGGACTGTGTGGGAGATCTGTGCGATGTGTGTGTGGTGTGGGGAGAAGCTTATGTGTTGGTTGTTTAAGTGTCACTTCTCTGGTCCGAGATGTCCCCATGTCGTTGCTAGGAACATATTTTGGTTACTAGGACTGCGTGGGAGATCTGTGCGATGTATGTGTGGTGTGGGGAGAAGCTTATGTGTTGGTTGTTTAAGTGTCACTGCTCTGGTCCGAGATGTCCCCATGTCGTTGCTAGGAACATATTTTGGTTGCTAGGACTGCGTGGGAGATCTGTGCGATGTATGTGTGGTGTGGGGAGAAGCTTATGTGTTGGTTGTTTAAGTGTCACTGCTCTGGTCCGAGATGTCCCCATGTCGTTGCTAGGAACATATTTTGGTTGCTAGGACTTTGTGGGAGATCTGCGCGATGTATGTGTGGTATGGGGAGGAGCTTATGTGTTGGTTGTTTAAGTGTCACTGCTCTGGTCCGAGATGTCCCCATGTCGTTGCTAGGGAGATGTTTTGGTTGCTAGGACTGCGTGGGATATCTGCGCGATGTTTACAAGAATAAACATACCATAAACGAAATTCACCAAATATCTTTCACTAGGTTTCGTGTGAGTGGTCATTCCTTAGCGTGTGAGACAGGGAGATGGAACAGACGGGGTCGCGGACGTTTGCCCCTCGAAGAAAGACTATGTGTTTGTCGTGAAATACAAACGGAACGACACGTAATTCAGAATTGTTCACACACACAACATATAAGACACACTCACAACTTCGAAACCATGGAAAATCTATTCTCAAACCAGTTTATGCCTATGTTATATGTAAAGTGGTTCACGATATGTTGTCTGTTTATCTTTAATATTTGGTAATGTGTATGTAATAATTTGAAAGTGTTTACCTTTAATGATTTGATATCTTATAAATAAATAACGATATTAATCTTATGTTGGACTACAGTTGTAGTTTAAAATTCAAAAGTTCTATATTCTATATTCGAACTTTATAAAGTGTTTGTATTATATACTAATGTAAAAATGTAAGCTGTGGTCAATAAACTATCTATCTATCTATCCATCTATGTGTGGTGTGGGGAGGAGCTTATGATTGGTTGTTTAAGTGTCACCGCTCTGGTCCGAGATGTCCCCATGTCGTTGCTAGGGACATGTTTTGGTTGCTAGGACTGCGTGGGAGATCTGCACGATGTATGTGTGGTGTGGGGAGGAGCTTATGTGTTGGTTGTTTAAGTGTCACTGCTCTGGTCCGAGTTGTCCACATGTCGTTGCTAGGGACATGTTTTGATTACTAGGACTGCGTGGGAGATCTGCACGATGTATGTGTGGTGTGGGGAGGAGCTTATGTGTTGGTTGTTTAATTTTCACCGCTCTGGTCCGAGATGTCCCCATGTCGTTGCTATGGACATGTTTTGGTTGCTAGGACTGCGTGGGAGATCTGCGCGATGTATGTGTGTTGTGGGGTGGAGCTTATGTATTGGTTGCTTAAGTATCACCGCTCTGGTCCAAGATGTCCCCATGTCGTTGCTAGGGACATGTTTTTGTTGCTAGGACTGCGTGGGAGATCTGCGCGATGTATGTGTGGTGTGGGGAGGAGCTTATGTGTTGGTTGTTTAAGTGTCACTGCTCTGGTCCGAGATGTCCCCATGTCGTTGCTAATGACATGTTTTAGTTGCTAGGACTGCGTGGGAGATCTGCGCGAAGTATGTGTGGTGTGGGGAGGAGCTTATGTGTTGGCTGTTTAAGTGTCACTGCTCTGGTCCGAGATGTCCCCATGTCGTTGCTAGAGACATGTTTTGGTTGCTAGGACTGCGCGGGAGATCTGCGTGATGTATGTGTGGTGTGGGGAGGAGCTTATGTGTTGGTTGTTTAATTGTCATCGATCTGGTCTTGAGATGTGCCCATGTCATTGCTAGGGACATATATATATATATACTTTTTTTTTTTTCTTCTATATTCCAACTTACTTCCTCTCGGGCATAGGCTGAGAGCCTTAACATTCACCGCTTTACAATGAACAGTGAAGCCCGTGAGGTCTTGTTCCAGTCTAGGGAGTGAGACATGTGAAGCACGTACAGTACAACGAGCACCTGCCATCTTGCCTTCACATGAGGCACGGTGCTCACTCATGGCCCGAAATGACCCCATCTCTGAAGCCACCTCGTTCCCGTGCTTCACTGTCTCACTCCCTACACTCGGACTCTCACACTTACACACACACAACGCCACCTGTTGAGCATATAACTCACCAGGCATTGAACCCCTATAGCATATTTTGAATATGGGAATATTCATACAGTGCTATTTAATCAGGGAACAATGAGGGTATTTTATTGACGTTTCGGTGGACTTTGTGGTAATGCACTGATACTAGGTACAGCACAAATTCCATCCCAATAATATCTTCCCATTGATACATCGGGATTTGAACCCGGGCCCTTTGGATTACCAGGCCAGTGGCAAGACCACTCCACCACACCTCCCCTTGGTTGCTAGGACTGCGTGGGAGATCTGTGCGATGTATGTGTGGTGTGGGGAGAAGCTTATGTGTTGGTTGTTTAAGTGTCACTGCTCTGGTCCGAGATGTCCCCATGTCGTTGCTAGGAACATATTTTGGTTGCTAGGACTGTGTGGAAGATCTGTGCGATGTATGTGTGGTGTGGGGAGAAGCTTATGTGTTGGTTGTTTAAGTGTCACTGCTCTGGTCCGAGATGTCTCCATGTCGTTGCTAGGAACATATTTTGGTTGCTAGGACTGCGTGGGAGATCTGTGCGATGTATGTGTGGTGTGGGGAGAAGCTTATGTGTTGGTTGTTTAAGTGTTACTTCTCTGGTCCGAGATGTCCCCATGTCGTTGCTAGGGAACATATTTTGGTTGCTAGGACTGTGTGGGAGATCTGTGCGATGTATGTGTGGTGTGGGGAGAAGCTTATGTGTTGGTTGTTTAAGTGTCACTTCTCTGGTCCGAGATGTCCCCATGTCGTTGCTAGGGAACATATTTTGGTTACTAGGACTGCGTGGGAGATCTGTGCGATGTATGTGTGGTGTGGGGAGAAGCTTATGTGTTGGTTGTTTAAGTGTCACTGCTCTGGTCCGAGATGTCCCCATATCGTTGCTAGGAACATATTTTGGTTGCTAGGACTGCGTGGGAGATCTGCGTGATGTATGTGTGGTATGGGGAGGAGCTTATGTGTTGGTTGTTTAAGTGTCACTGCTCTGGTCCGAGATGTCCCCATGTCGTTGCTAGGGAGATGTTTTGGTTGCTAGGACTGCGTGGGATATCTGCGCGATGTTTACAAGAATAAACATACCATAAACGAAATTCACCAAATATCTTTCACTAGGTTTCGTGTGAGTGGTCATTCCTTAGCGTGTGAGACAGGGAGATGGAACAGACGGGGTCGCGGACGTTTGCCCCTCGAAGAAAGACTATGTGTTTGTCGTGAAATACAAACGGAACGACACGTAATTCAGAATTGTTCACACACACAACATATAAGACACACTCACAACTTCGAAACCATGGAAAATCTATTCTCAAACCAGTTTATGCCTATGTTATATGTAAAGTGGTTCACGATATGTTGTCTGTTTATCTTTAATATTTGGTAATGTGTATGTAATAATTTGAAAGTGTTTACCTTTAATGATTTGATATCTTATAAATAAATAATGATATTAATCTTATGTTGGACTACAGTTGTAGTTTAAAATTCAAAAGTTCTATATTCTATATTCGAACTTTATAAAGTGTTTGTATTATATACTAATGTAAAAATGTAAGCTGTGGTCAATAAACTATCTATCTATCTATCCATCTATGTGTGGTGTGGGGAGGAGCTTATGATTGGTTGTTTAAGTGTCACCGCTCTGGTCCGAGATGTCCCCATGTCGTTGCTAGGGACATGTTTTGGTTGCTAGGACTGCGTGGGAGATCTGCACGATGTATGTGTGGTGTGGGGAGGAGCTTATGTGTTGGTTGTTTAAGTGTCACTGCTCTGGTCCGAGTTGTCCACATGTCGTTGCTAGGGACATGTTTTGATTACTAGGACTGCGTGGGAGATCTGCACGATGTATGTGTGGTGCGGGGAGGAGCTTATGTGTTGGTTGTTTAATTTTCACCGCTCTGGTCCGAGATGTCCCCATGTCGTTGCTATGGACATGTTTTGGTTGCTAGAACTGCGTGGGAGATCTGCGCGATATATGTGTGTTGTGGGGTGGAGCTTATGTATTGGTTGCTTAAGTGTCACCGCTCTGGTCCAAGATGTCCCCATGTCATTGCTAGGGACATGTTTTTGTTGCTAGGACTGCGTGGGAGATCTGCGCGATGTATGTGTGGTGTGGGGAGGAGCTTATGTGTTGGTTGTTTAAGTGTCACTGCTCTGGTCCGAGATGTCCCCATACTTCCCTGGGATGCACTGTTAACCTTTTCAGTATCGGAAGAAACTTTATATCACTTTCCTCTGGTTAACATTAGACGATTTTATTTGTTTTAGAAGGCCCTCAGAATATCAAAGGAATTAAAGGGACAGTGGCTGTGTTTTTGGTCTATTCATTCATTTAGTTTTAGTTTCCTCGCTAGACCTTCATCCTTAGAAAAACACCCCCTAGACCCCCCTTCAAGATAAATTTGTAAATGTTTCAGCAAAAGAATGTCCCGGCCGAAACTCTTAAGATTACAGGCTTGCTATCGCTCACCAGGAAAAATTCAACACATACAGTAAATGGTACGCAATTTCTTAAAATTGACAACCAAATGGGGCGAAAGGTGTTAAAGTCGCCAAAATAATGGGCCGAACGTCTTAAAATCTGAAAACTAATGGGGCTAAACACGAGGGAGAAAGGGGTCCAGAAAGTCGACCCGTCTCCCTTTAAGACTATCAGCCGCATTCTTAGACGTATGGGGTGGGTGCCATCCAGCCAATAATGAACGAAGACATTGGCCAATAACTGAGTGCTAATTAATGAACAAACTTGAAATCTACCAACTTGTAATAGCTAACTCTTCATCTCGCCCTTTATTGTTCACTAAGGAGTAGAGTTTCACGATGGAAAGGTTTAAGAGGAGATGGGTCGTTTTTCTGGACCCATTTCTCCCTCGTGTTTAGCCCCATTAGTTTTAAATTTTAAGAAGTTATGCCCGTTACTTGGGCGATTTTAACACCTTTAGCTCCATTTCGTTTAAATTGTTATGCCTGTTACTTGGGCGATTTTAACACTTTTAGCTCCATTTCGTTGTAAATGTTTAGACGTATCATGCCATTTAGGTGTCGATTTTAACACTTTTAGCTCCATTTCGTTGTAAATGTTTAGACCTATCATGCCATTTAGGTGTCGATTTTAACACTTTTAGCTCCATTTCGTTGTAAATGTTTAGACCTATCATGCCATTTAGGTGTCGATTTTAACACTTTTAGCTCCATTTCGTTGTAAATGTTTAGACCTATCATGCCATTTAGGTGTCGATTTTAACACTTTTAGCTCCATTTCGTTGTCAATTTTTAGACCTATCATGCCATTTAGGTGTCGATTTTAACACTTTTAGCTCCATTTCGTTGTAAATGTTTAGACCTATCATGCCATTTAGGTGTCGATTTTAACACTTTTAGCTCCATTTCGTTGTAAATGTTTAGACCTATCATGCCATTTAGGTGTCGATTTTAACACTTTTAGCTCCATTTCGTTGTTAATGTTTAGACCTATCATGCCATTTAGGTGTCGATTTTTGTCCTGGCGAGCGATGGCGAGCCTGTAATTATAAGAAGAACCGACCTTCGGCCGAGAAATTTTTCTACCAAAAAATTTACAAATTTATCTTGAGGGAGTGTCTAGGGTTTTTTTTTCTAAGTTTGAAGGAGGTCTAGCGAGGAAACTAAAAAAAAAAAAAAAAATACAAAAAATCATAGAAAAACAAAACAAAAAACAAACCCAGCTACTACCCTCTTAAACTCTTCAGCACCATGACGTAATTTTGATCATATTGTGGTTACCAACAGACGAATTTGTGTACCTTAAATCTATCTCTTGAAATCAAAGAATTAAATACGATCACAATAAACCCTCTGAATAACACAGGTCCTTCCTAAACTGCATGATATCGCTTAATTTGTAGCCAGAATCAAAGGCAAAAATGCGTCATGGAGGTGAAGGGGTTAATAATACAGCTGTTTGTCTCAATTTATATTAACTTTCCTGACTCCTAGAATTGCTTCCTAAACTAAATAAAACCGACTATGTCTTTCATCTATTACATCCGTGGTTTGCATACAGGGAGGCCGGTGTGACTATGGCCGGTAAAACTGGGGGCCGGAGTGACTTGAAATGTTATATGTAAAAATGACAGAGAGAGAGAGAGAGAGAGAGAGAGAGAGGGGGGGGGGGGGAAGAGGGGGAATACTATTTAAGAGACGACCACGAATTTTTGGTTAATGGAATCATTTGGACCAAACTCAATTCACCATTATTTGCTTTTCCTTTGATATACAGTGGTGTTTTATAGTGGAAACAATCGGGAGTTAGTCTTCACCCAATATACAACGATGTTAAGATATACCAACTCCCCTTCCCAACTCCCGTGACTAATTGAAATCAGCATCTATGTTGCTAGTAATTAGGGTTTGGCCCCACATTTTTGGTGAAATAAGTGCAGAATAATGGCGTCGCCGTATTCTGTAGGTTATGTATGTATGTATATACTCAGGCACATACCCCATAGCTGGGGTAGCCGACTCGAGACAGAGCCCAAACAGGGAAAAAACAAAAATACAAATTCACACACATCTATGTTGCCCAGGAGAAGACCCAGATACCAGGATCACTAAGGTCCGTACAGCACTCCCCCGGCCCCAGACCTCCCGTTCAGATTTACAGTACTTATTATAGTGTCCATAAAAATAGAACATTTCCGCTGGTCGGGCAATATATATATATATATATATATATATATATACTGTATAATTATACTGTATATAACAACGAAGTATGGGGCATAATAAATGTTTATAACGCGCAAATATCGAGGTGCCAGATTCTGGTGCAAGTTATAACATTGTCCGATTTTTTTCATGAGCTATTATTTTGTCGGTTTTAGATAGTTTTTATCAATATAACGTCGTTTAAGTACTTACAGAAGCCTCGGAAAGTACGTCTTCCCAATATCCAATGATTTTGGAACACTAGGATGTACGTTTATTTGTTTTCCAGAGTAAAAAAATAACTACCCTTTATTTTGGGATATAGGATGGGCAACACTCCCCCCCCCCCATTACTTATTGAAATCAGATGTTTGACCAGTATATTGATATTTGATATTGATTTCGGTCCAAAAGACATAGAAGAGGCCATTTCCAACATGCCATCCCACTCGGCACCAGGCCCGGACTCATGGAATTCGATCCTAATGAAGAAATGTAAGGAAAACCTCTCAAAACCCCTGGCTATAATGTGGAGAAGGAGTCTAGACACTGGTGAAATACCAGATAGCTTAAAAAACGCAATAATTGCCCCACTACATAAAGGAGGGAGTAAGGCACTACCAAAAAACTACCGCCCGGTAGCTCTAACCTCTCACATCATTAAAGTTTTCGAGCGAGTCCTGCGAAGCAAATTCTCAGCTTTCATGGAGGCAAATGAACTACACAACACCGGTCAACATGGGTTCAGAGCGGGAAGATCATGTCTCTCACAACTTTTGGAACATTATGACAAATTTCTTAAAGCGCTAGAAGAAAAGAAAAACGTTGATGTCGTCTACACCGATTTTGCTAAGGCATTTGTTAAATGTGACCATGGTATAATAACCCACAAACTAAAAGCAAAAGGTATAACGGGGAAAATCGGACGGTGGATATACAATTTCCTCGTAAACCGGAAACAATCAGTAGCAGTAAACCAAGTCACAGTCATCTGAGCCTTCGGATGTAAAAAGCTCAGTGCCCCAAGGAACAGTGCTAGCACCCCTTCTGTTCCTCATTCTAATTTGCGACATAGATACCAACACAAGACACAGTACGGTGTCGTCTTTTGCGGATGACACAAAACTAAGCAAGATAGTAAACACACAAGAGGACACGGGCCAGCTGCAGGAAGACATAAATGTAGTGTTCCAGTGGACCAGGGAAAACAACATGCAATTCAATGAGGAAAAATTCCAATTATTAAGGTACGGAGATAATAATGGCGTTAAAGTGATCACAAACTACCTAACAGAATCTAACCACATAATAGAACGGAAAGACAGTGTGAAAGACCTTGGGGTGTTAATGTCTGAAAATATGTGTTTCAAAGAACATAACCAGGTCAAAGTGGCGGCTGCGAAACGTTTAACGGGTTGGATTCTGCTTACATTTAAAACACGCGGTGAATTACCTATGATAACGCTCTTCAAATCTCTAGTGCTACCGCAGCTTGAATACTGTAGCGTATTAACATCCCTATACAAACCAGGTGAAATAAATGACTTAGAGAGTGTACAAAGAAATTTCACTTCGCATATAAGTTCGGTAAAACAGCTACACTATTGGGATCGTTTAAGAGCACTGAACCTGTACTCGCTGGAAGAGAACGTTACGTAATAATATACACGTGGAAAATCGCAGAGGGTTTAGTACCAAACCTACATACTCCGATAGTCATGAAATTCAGAGATAGGAGAGGCTAGGAATGCAATATCCCCCGGATGAATAACAGGGGTGCTATGGGCTCTCTGCGAGAGGGCTGGTTATCACACAAACTCCCACGGCGAGTAAGAGACATGAGGGGCGTCTCTTTAAACAACTTCAAGAGAGCCCTCGATGTCGAACTGCAAAAAGTGCCAGACGAGCCCATCTTAGCAAGGGAGCGGGCTGTCTCTTCAAACAGCCTGCTGCACCAAAACACAACCCACAACGAGGGGCGACGCGCTCCTCGGTGCTGCTAGGAGAGTGGCGAACACAACCTAAGGTAACCTAGGGGGCCTAGTCAGAGTTTGACCGCCGTCGATAGGGAGATATATAGGGAGAATGTATTTTTTGTATTTTTTTTTTTTTTTTTTTTTTCTATGTGATTGAGGGAGGCAAAAGGCATAACTGCCTATAGCGAGTGCCTCCCCCATAGTTGAAAGAGTGACAGGGCCAAAATCAAGGGACGTTCGAGCCAAAATGCCTGGACACACGGAGTTTGAAGCAATTTAAGTCATAGGAAGAGGGAAAGACTGATTCTGGGAGAGAGTTCCAGAGCTCAGCTGTTGAGTAGAAGAAAGTTTGAGAGTAACGTTTCACTCTTGGGTTGGAGAGTTGCACAGAGTAGGGGTGGGATTGAGTTGCAAGACGGGTACCACGTGCCCTACGTAAAGGAGGTGGTATGCACTGGGATAGCTCTGAGGAACACTGATTATTATAGTAGCGATAGAATAGCGAGAGAGATGCAACATTGCGGCGGAGAGAGAGAGATTGCAGAGAGTTGGTGAGTGGACGGGAGTTAATGATACGAAAGGCCTTCCTTTCAACTTTGTCTAGGAGAGCAGTGTGAGAGGAACCTCCCCACACATGTGAACAATACTCAATACAAGGGCGCACTATGCCCCTGTACAGAGCAAGAAGCTGTGCAGGGGAAAAGAACCCCCTAAGGCGGTTGAGCACACCCAGCTTCTGGGGTGCTGCCTTAGCAAGACTGGTAATATGGTCCTTCCAAATGAGAGCAGAAGAAAAAGAGACACCAAGAATATTGAGAGAAGATGAAGGGTTGATTTTTGTATTGTTGAAGAATAAGGGATAGTCCGCTGGGAGATCCTGACGGGTAGATAGATGGAGAAATTGGGTTTTGGAAGCATTAAAGTTAACAAGGTTTTCTCTGCCCCAATTGGAAATAGTATTTAGATCAGAATTTAAGAGTTCTATGGCTTCATTACGTTTGTCGTTGAGGGATTGCTGGCTGGGGCGTTCTGAAAAACTAATGGAGTAGTGCAAGGTTGAGTCGTCTGCGTATGAATGGATGGGAATTAAGGTACAGTTAAGGAGATCATTTATAAAAATTAGAAAGAGAATAGGAGATAGGACAGAGCCCTGAGGAACACCGGAGTTTATAGAGTGAGGAAGTGAACAATGGCCGTCCACAACCGCGGCTATGGAACGGCCGGAAAGGAAATTAGAGACAAAGGCACAGATGGAGGGATAGAAACCGAAGGAGGGTAGTTTAGAAATTAAAGATTTATGCCAGACTCTATCGAAGGCTTTCGATATGTCTAGTGCAATAGAAAAAGTCTCACCGAAGTCCCGAAAGGAGGATGACCAAGAGTTAGTAAGATATGAAAGAAGATCACCAGTAGAGCGACCCTTAAGGAAGCCATACTGGCGATCTGAGAGCAGATTATGAGAAGAGAAATGCTTAAGAAATTTGGAAGCAAGAATAGTTTCAAAAACTTTAGAAAGACAAGAGATAAGAGCAATTGGACGATAGTTGGAGGGTTGAGAGCGGTCACCCTTCTTTGGGACAGGTTGAATGTGAGCAAACTTCCAGCATGAAGGGAAGACGTTAGAGGATAGACAGAGACGAAAGAGTTTGCCTAGGCAGGGAGTCAGCACGGAAGCACAGTTTTTGAGAACAACAGGAGGAACACCGTCCGGACCGTACGCCTTATTAGTGTTAAGCCCAGAGAGGGTAGAAAGTACATCTTTAGAAGAGATTAGGATATTAGGCATAAGTAAGAGAGAGGAGGGCGGAGAGGGAGGAATAGCACCGGAATCATCCAAGGTGGAGTTTCTAGCAAAAGTTTGAGCGAAGAGTTTAGCTTTGTCAGAGGAAGAAGTGATGGTTGTGCCATCAGAGTGGGAAAGGGGAGGGAAAGACGAGGAAGAGAAATTGTTGGAGAGGTTTTTGGCTAGATGCCAGAAAGCTTGGGAAGAGCTAGAGTTGGATAGTTCAGTGCATTTATTATTGATGAAAGAGTGTTTGGCAAGTCGAAGAACAGATTTGGCTTGTATACAGTGCTTTACAATTATAGTGTCCATATAGGCTAATTCATTTACAATTATAGTGTCCATATAGGCTAATTCATTTACAATTATAATGTCCATATAGGCTAATTCATTTACAATTATAGTGTCCATATAGGCTAATTCATTTACAATTATAGTGTCCATATAGGCTAATTCATTTACAATTATAGTGTCCATATAGGCTAATTCATTTACAATTATAGTGTCCATATAGGCTAATTCATTTCCGATGGGTGAAACACATTTTAATGTGATCTATGCAACATCCTTAAGTTTACCTATTTTAATACCACGAATTTTGTTGATATATTTGAAGACAAATATGCAATTTATATGCTCTAAAGATCACATGAAAATGAGTTTTAACCCTCAGCAAAACTTACTAACAAATTATGGTACTGAAATGTCTTTTTTGGTAACAAGGTTGTCAATACTCTCCTATAGATGGCGCGGCCTTCGTGCCCGCCATTTCTTGTGAACTCTAGAGTTGTATCAACCTGTCAGTAGAATACAACGGTGTTAGCAGTTTAGCCAAGGAGCGGGGGTGTGGGGGCGGCAGCCCCCACCCATAATACTAAGATAGGTTAGGTAAGGTTGTTAGGTTAGGCTAATGTTTCCTCAAAGTTGATTATTTTTATAACATAGGCTATTACCCACTCCACCCTGTCAAATCCATCAAATCCAAGCCAACTTTCGTTAAAAGTTGCTCGAGTTTTCAAAAAATCGGGTTGGTAAATATTTACCTATGTTCCCGTTAAAATATTCTCAAGTAACCTATTAAGAACTGGTCAGGGGACTGGTTAGAACTTGTAGGATGTTTAATTGAAGTGCAGAAATCAGTATTTACTGAGAAATAAAAGTCTTAAAATGCGCTATGTTTTACGGGGAGGGTCTGTACGCCATGAGCGGCCCCGCCCACTGCCCAAAATGTACAAATATTATATTAGATTAGATTAACCTAACCTAACCTAACCTAACCTAACCCTAATCTAATATAATATAACATAACATAACATTTTTGCCTGAACTAGTCATTGTTTACCTGGGACTCTGGGTGACCCATAGCGCATTTTAAGACTGTTATTTCTCAGTAAATACTGATTTCCGCATTTCAATTAAACATCCTACAAGTTCTAACCAGTCCCCTGAACAGTTTTTAATAGGTTACTTGAGGATATTTTAACGGGACCATAGGTAAATATTTATCTAGAAGCTTATAACCCATAAAAATAACAAATTCCCCCCCCCCCAAAAAAAAAAATAATAATAATAAATAAATAAATAAAAATAACTGTGGTGCGTCTTCGTAAAAATACCGGAAATTAGTATTTACACATTATCCAACAATCTAAATATATGGCCCCCACTAGTGGGAAGGGCTATGAAGATCAGGGAAAATTACCGGTTAAAGAAGAGAAATAGCTCTATTTGGCCATAACAATTTGCCGTGGCATACAGAATAGGTAGAGGGGGCGGGAGAAACCCACCCCCCAGGACTTATAGAAATCCTCACCCAAAAACCCTATTTTGTCATTAACCTAACAGTCCTAACCTAACAACCTAACCAGACCCCCGCTGGTATAAACATTGATGTAGAGGTTGACAAAACAATGGAAATAAGTATCCAGCAGTAGGGTCAGATATGGTTAATAGGGTTTTTTGTTGGCTCACATATATGAGGATTTCTATAAGTCCTGGGGGGGGGGGGGTGACCCCCCGCCCCCCCCCCCCCCCCCCCCTCTACATATTCTGTATCCAACGGCAAATGGTTAAAAAAATAGAGCTATTTCTTTTAACCCGTCATTTTCCCTGAACTTCATAGCCCTCCCCACTAGTGAACTTCATAGCCCTCCCCACTAGTGAACTTCATAGCCCTCCCCACTAGTGAACTTCATAGCCCTCCCCACTAGTGAACTTCATAGCCCTCCCCACTAGTGAACTTCATAGCCCTCCCCACTAGTGAACTTCATAGCCCTCCCCACTAGTGAACTTCATAGCCCTCCCCACTAGTGAACTTCATAGCCCTCCCCACTAGTGAACTTCATAGCCCTCCCCACTAGTGAACTTCATAGCCCTCCCCACTAGTGAACTTCATAGCCCTCCCCACTAGTGAACTTCATAGCCCTCCCCACTAGTGAACTTCATAGCCCTCCCCACTAGTGAACTTCATAGCCCTCCCCACTAGTGAACTTCATAGCCCTCCCCACTAGTTAACTTCATAGCCCTCCCCACTAGTGAAGGCCATATTTTTAGATTGTTGGATAATGGGTAAATACTAATTTCCAGTAATAATCATTATTATTAAACACTGATAAATCTACAAAATAACAAAACCAGCAAAAAATAACCTTGAAAATAGCTGTGGTCCGGCTCCTTAATATTGACCATTCATCAATCATTAGTCTAGTTTCTGATACCAGTGCAAAATATTCCAGAAATGTTGACAGATTTTTTTTGATAATCGAATGTTGACCATAAAAGCTCTCGTGTGATATCGGCTTAAGGTTGGGTAAGGAAGGAGAGGAAGGGCGTACGGTGTCAGGAGGAGAGGAGAGAGGGTCAGAAGAGAGAGGTTGAGAAGAAGAGAGGAGGAAGAGAAGAGAGAGAGAAAAGTAGAGAGAGAGAAGAGAAGGAGGAAAGGAGATGAAAGAGGAGAGGAGAGAAGAGGGAGGAAAGGAGAGGATTGAGGGGGGTGGGGGTGTGAGCAGGGATGTGCAAGAAAATGGGAGGGGGGGGGGGGGGCCAACAGCGATGTCAGTATAACTTCATTTATTGGTCACCAATTATTTTGACATATTTGAAGACAGATATGGATTCTATAATATGCTCTAAGCATCATATTTGAAGACAGATATGGATTCTATAATTATGCTCTAAGCATCATATTAAAATTAGTTTTAACCCTCGGCAAAACCTATTAAAAAAAAACGGTAACAACATGGCTACCTACCGTAAAACGGTTGTCAATACTCTCATATAGACGGCGCGGCTTTCAGTGACGCCATTTTTTCGTGAACTGGAGAGCTCTGTCCCTCAACTTTTTTAATACTATCACGTCATCTGCCAATCCCCATTGGAAATACTGAGTTTCATTTCCCAACTCCTTGGCAATACGTCACGAGACACTTCTGGATTCTTATTGGGGTTTTTTTCTGACCACGTCATTAAAGTCATAGATTACGTCACGCATACAACCAGCAACCTATCAGGTGAGTTTATTGACCTTGATTACATCATTGCACTGAACCAATCACAGATACACACCTTCATTGAAGTATCTCCTCACTTTAGTCATGGACGCCGCTTGTAATGGTTGTTCACCCCTCCCACATTCAGTGATTATTGACACAACACGGAACAATAGTGCAGCCCTTAAGGTTTTTACTGACCGTGGTTGTTTGCCTACCTCTGTTTCCTGCAAACTCTGCTCAAACCCATGTTACTATTATGAACCGTCAGACCAGTGGCGATGCAGTCATTATTGGTTTCTAAATAAAACCACTACTCGCCGTAACTGTGGTTTTCGCACTACCCACAAAAAAGGGACATTTCTGGAAAATGTTCATCTTGAACCATGGCAAATTCTGGGATATATTAATTTATGGATAAACACAAACTTTGAGCACTGGGAGGCAATTATGAACTTGGGAATAACTTATACTACTAGTGTAGATTGGCGAAGTTTTTGTAGTGAGGTGACAAGTGCATGGTTTGACAATCAGCAGCCCATTGGGGGTCCAAATATTGTTGTGGAGATAGATGAAACATTTATTACCAAGGCAAATTTTCATGTGGGACGAGAACTGGCCAAGAAGCAGTACTGGTTGTTTGGGGGCATCGAGCGAGTGTCGGGGAAACGCTTTGTGGTGCCGCTGATAGATGAAAACTTCGACCCGCTCCCACGTAGTCGAGATGTTTTGCTCCCACTAATAAACAAATTTATTTTGCCCGGTTCCATTATTTACTCGGATTGCTGGAGGGCTTACAGCAGCATTGGTGAGCACGGCTATGAACACGGAACCGTCAACCACAAAGTCAACTTCATCAACCCTGACAACAAACAAATTCTCACGCAGACAGTCTAGTGCCTATGGAGAGATGTGAAGGAGTATATTAACCCTCCTTTGGCGGCGCCCGGCTATTGTCGAGTGAAATAAATGTGGCCTATGGGCAGGGCCCGGCTATTGTCGAATGCAATTTTGAGCACGTAATGTGCTCTGAGAGAGAGCGGAGCGGTGGCAGGAGCGTAGATTACCTCCTGACCGCTCGCCACGCTGGCTGTGGAGCTACTGAGATGTACTCCTTTGTACTCCACCCTCTCTCACTCGTTTCACACGTAATAATGTAAGAAAATGACCGTATTTTAGCGATTTTGCCCTTCGGTTGCACAATCGTTGCAAGACAACCAGTGATCGTAGAAGGATGGTTCGGGTGTCATTGGAAAGCTCAATTTACGCCCTTTCAGGAATACATAGTTGTATTACGCTCTGGGTCTTGTTTATGCATGAAAAAGAGCACGGAAACAACCCCATTTATGGTCAAAACCCCCGCTGGGCGGTACATAGAAATTACTGCCTAGGCTGCTCTTAAGGTTTTAAGAAGCCTGGCATCCGTCCACATTTTTTACAACAATACCTTGCAAGATATCTGTTTCTTAAGTCTTATAGCCACCGTAGAGCTCTACACACTTTTGTCATTGAGGCTGCTACCTTGTATCCTCCACAAGTAGAAAAGCCTTCACCTCAGCCTCACGACCCGGACTCAGAAATTGACTTCCAAGAATCAGACTGTGACGATTTTTATGCTTTTGATGACCCATACCCTGCCCACGATCCTCACTCACAGACTCATTACGGTACTGCATCATCATCACCAAGAACATCTTCACCTCCACTTCCGGGCCCCTCGACCTCTTCACCTACACGTCGAGTTATGCCCCTTTCCCACATTTGCGATTTCATATGATTTTCATCGCCGACACCCATAAATTGGCACATTCGTGACATGTCGGACAATAATCGTATACCCTCGCATAATAATCGTATGACTCGCAAGGCCTCGCATGGGCCCTCGCGGGTCATCGCAAATGTTTGTTTGTTCAAAATTTTGGACGAGGACTCACAAGGGTTCGTAGCCCTCGCAAGCATCGTCGAACATCGCAGAAAGATCTGAGAGGCCCTCGGGGATCATCGACGACATCGGCGAGACATCGCGGAGGGTTTCTCACCCAAATAAACTTTGCAACGCTGCATGGCTGCTCGCCGATGCTCTCAGATGGTCTGAGAACATCGACGATGCACAAGAGTCATCGGCGATTTCCTCGTCGATTAGTCGACGTGCGCACAAGTACTCGCCGAGAGTATACCTGCCAGGGGTATGCTCCGCATGAGGCATGCGAAGGGCCTTGCGACGTCGCGGAATGCTAAAGACACGCCTGCCGAGGCCAAAGAGCACCTTCGGCGAGGTGGTTAAAAAAAAATTATTAGGCCAATAGTGAACCTGTCAACCTTTCTTTCTATGCACCTCTTGTGGGGGATTCACCTGTTTTTTTTTCTCTTTCTCTCCCTTTCTCTCTTTCTCTGGTTTGTATCCATTCAGCCCCATTCAGCCAACTGGTTTAATACGTTTATCCCCATCCAAGTATCGATATATTCCTGGCAAGCGATAGCGAACCAGCATTATATAGAGAAATCCGGCTTTGCCGGTGACATTTTTCTATCGAAAAATGTACAAATTTAGCTTGCTCTCAAAACAAAAATATATATATGTTGGCTCGCTACTGCTCACCAGGAAAATATTGAAACCTGGATGGGGGTAAACGTCTTAAAACAGTAGGCTGAACGGGGCCGAACGGATACAAGGCAAAGAGAGAGGGAGAGAAATAGAAAAAAAAAAAAAAACGAGGAGAGAGGGAGAGAAAGAGAAAACTAAAAAAAGGCGAGGTGGGCTCAATTTTTAAGCCTTAACGCAAACATTGAGCCCACCTCGCTGTTTTTTGTTTTCTCTTTCTCTCCCTCTCTCCTCGTTTTTTTTTGTTTTCTATTTCTCTCCCTCTCTCTTTCCCTTGTATCCGTTCGGCCCCGTTCAGCCTACTGTTTTAAGACGTTTACCCCCATCCAGGTTTCAATATTTTCCTGGTGGGCGGTAGTGAGCCAACACATATATTTTTTGTTTTGAGAGCAAGCTAAATTTGTACATTATTTGATAGAAAAATTTCTCCGGCGAAGCCGGACAATGCCAATCTCCGAATTAAGGAGAGATGGGTCGTTTTTCTGGTCCCCTTTCTTTCTCATGGTTAACCCCATTAGTTTTCATATTTTATGACCTACGGCCCATTAGTTTGGCGAGTTTAAGATAAATTTGTACATTTTCGACGAGTTGGGTTGGGTATGAGGGGGGATCTGCTTGGTGTGGGCCAATCGGCGCTCTGCAGACCCCGTAATCTTGTGTCGATCTCTGACCGTTTTGGTGAGCTCAGTCCTCATTATTGAGTTGGGTCTATAATTAGGGTTGGGTGTGACAGGGATCTGCCTTGTGTGGGCCGATCGGCTTTCTGCAGACTCCCGTTTTCTTATGTTCTTATGTTTTTGCCATGAAATATATGCAAAAAGTTTTCGGATAATCTCGCCGAGGTATTCGCCTAACCATTGCTTAATTTGCCGAAGACGTCGCAGAACATACGCCGAGGATTCGTTCATCCTTCGCATTATTTCGCAATATTTTATTCAAATGTGATAGTTCTCGCCGAGGTCATCGGCGAACCATCGCTCAATTTGCCGATGACATCGCATAATGTCGCCGATATGTCTTACCCATCGGCGACATCATCGCCGAGTGTAAACTTGTCAACGGTTTTTAACGGTCAAAATCGTAGACGTCGCACACATTCCTTGCGAATTGACAAGACTACGTCCTCGGCGACGAAAATTGTATGAAATCGCAAATGTGGGAAAGGGGCATTAGACGTCCAAGAGGTCGACGTGGGAGACCTCGCCGAACACTTGAGCCTTCACACTCTCCCAACCCTCCACCTCAGCATCAACTCCCTCACCGTGAAGTTGACTTTCAGGATTCACACCGTGCTACATCATCCTCTCCAAGCTCTCCCACTGCAAAACGCCCACGTCCTGACTCACCCCACTCACTGCCCAGTACATCCAGCTCTTTTCCTCCACGTCCCTCGCCCTCTTCACTTCCACGTGCATCTCCCTCCACCTCTTCACCTCCACGTCCCTCGACTTGTTCGCTTCGACGTGCCTGCCTCTCTTCGACCTCTTCACCTCCACGTACGGGTCCCTCCACCCATTCATCTACACGTGCAGGTCGCCTTGCAACACGTCGACGTGGCCGACCTCCTCGTCGAAAACGTGGACGCATCTCTTTTTTTACTCCCTCCACATCTCAATAAGGTATGCTATTACGCTTTGATATTTTGTCGGGTTTAGTCATCCACCCAATCTACTAGGTACTAGGGCCATATACTAGATGTTAGGTTACACTTACCTTTGTATGTGATATATCCAAGATAATACTATTCAATACTTGCCGTTTTCGTAAATATAATAGAAACCATAACAATTTGCTCGTATGCGTCTTCGCGCGAAGATAATTATAGGGAATAGGCTCGCAGCCTTAAGCCGGTATCACACGAGAGCTGTTTTAGTCAACATTCGATAGTCAACATTTTTCTGGTAACATTTCTGTAATATTTTGCACTGGTTAGGTTAGGTTAAGTTAAGTTAAGTTAAGTTTCTAAATCAAGACAACCAGACCAAAATATCGAAATAACGTCACTGTCGTTTTGTACTCTAAACAATCGCAATATCCGAGCCAACTTTTCCCAAAACTTGCCTCAGGTTTTAGACAAATCGGCTTTTATGGGTTTGTAAATCAAGAAAACACGAGCCAATTATCCAAATAACATCACTGTCTTTTTTTACCTTAGAAAATCGCAAAATCCAAGCCAACTTTTGCCAAAACTTGGCTCGGGTTTTCGATATAGCGGGTTTTAGGGTTTTGTAAATCGTGAAAACACGAGCCAAATTCGAAATTAGGTTACTGTGTTGTTCAACTATAAAACATCGCAAAATCCGAGCCAACTTTTGCCTTGGCTCGGGTTTTCGAATTCTTGGGTTTTATGCCTTTCAAAAACATTAAAACACTAGCCAAGTTTTGCTAAAATACGCTATTATCGCCGTTTTACGCATTTAACCCCTCATTTTCCATGACCTTCATAGCCCTCCCCACTATCGGGCTGCGTGTCTTAAGATCGCTGGATAATGGGAAAAACGGGTTTTCCGAGGTTTGTAATTAAATACACACACTATATATTAATGAAAAAAAAAACAGATTTAAAAAAAAAAATATCCATGGGAAAATTCGTGACAACAAAATTGAGTTTTTCCGCGATGTCACCTCTTTTGCTAGTTTGTACCTTAAATTATGAGTTAATGTCCCCCTCTATATTCCTACACATCAGCAACATAATGTACACACACTAAATAATGCCTGTTATCACTAAAATGTCCTGTAGGTCAATAATATCCCCGTAATTACTAGTTATGCAGACGACACAGCATACAGGAACCGGCTCAAACAGTCGAAGTCCACACTATTCTTATATTACTCTTATATACTACATGTATGACCACCTTAACATCAATAAATTGTCAATACACATGTCATATATACACGACAAATCCCTATACACACCTTATATACAGTAAAATCCCTATACACACCTTATATACAGTAAAAATCCCTATACACACCTTATATACAGTAAAATACGAAGAGCAAACGCCAATACGTCCTCCTGCTTCTATTCGAATGCCTGAACTGAATAATGACGTCATATTCAAGGTCCCCCAAACCCCCCCATCCACGAGTCCTATTTGTCCTGTTCGAATTTTAAGATCGTTAATTAATCAACTTCCGCATTACCTTCAGGCTTAGGATGTTCACATCACATAATCCATTATAAATTATGTATTTGGAAGCTGTTGATAGCTTCATATAGGGTTTATGATGCAGGATTATAAATTATGTATTTGGAAGCTGTTGATAGCTTCATATAGGGTTTATGATGCAGGATTATAAATTATGTATTTGGAAGCTGTTGATAGCTTCATATAGGGTTTATGATGCAGGATTATAAATTATGTATTTGGAAGCTGTTGATAGCTTCATATAGGGTTTATGATGCAGGATTATTTACTTTTTAAACTGATTATTTGGAAGCTGTTGATAGCTTCATATAGGGTTTATGATGCAGGATTATGTATTTGGAAGCTGTTGATAGCTTCATATAGGGTTTATGATGCAGGATTATTTACTTTTTAAACTGAAACACTGGCATCGATATCAATCCTCCATCAAACAGATGAAGTAAAGCTTCCGCGAGAGTCAAGTAATATATAATGTACAGTTGCCCATATTAATTTGGACACACTTCCTGATTTTATGTATGGAAGGAAAATTAGTACGATTTAATTAGCAGTGTAGTTTCTTGTGCAGTACTTCATTAATTCTTTCAGTATTTGAGAACGCATGCATATATTTGTATTCTGGCTACTATAGAACGCATGCATATATTTGTATTCTGGCTACTATAGAACGCATGCATTTATTTGTATTCTGGCTACTATAGAACGCATGCATATATTTGTATTCTGGCTACTATAGAACGCATGCATATATTTGTATTCTGGCTACTATAGAACGCATGCATATATTTGTATTCTGGCTACTATAGAACGCATGCATATATTTGTATTCTGGCTACTATAGAACGCATGCATATATTTGTATTCTGGCTACTATAGAACGCATGCATATATTTGTATTCTGGCTACTATAGAACGCATGCATATATTTGTATTCTGGCTACTATAGAACGCATGCATATATTTGTATTCTGGCTACTATAGAACGCATGCATATATTTGTATTCTGGCTACTATAGAACGCATGCATATATTTGTATTCTGGCTACTATAGAACGCATGCATATTTGTATTCTGGCTACTATAGAACGCATGCATATATTTGTATTCTGGCTACTATAGAACGCATGCATATATTTGTATTCTGGCTACTATAGAACGCATGCATATATTTGTATTCTGGCTACTATAGAACGCATGCCATTATTTGTATTCTGGCTACTATAGAACGCATGCATATATTTGTATTCTGGCTACTATAGAACGCATGCATATATTTGTATTCTGGCTACTATAGAACGCATGCATATATTTGTATTCTGGCTACTATAGAACGCATGCATATATTTGTATTCTGGCTACTATAGAACGCATGCATATTTGTATTCTGGCTACTATAGAACGCATGCATATATTTGTATTCTGGCTACTATAGAACGCATGCATATATTTGTATTCTGGCTACTATAGAACGCATGCATATATTTGTATTCTGGCTACTATAGAACGCATGCATATATTTGTATTCTGGCTACTATAGAACGCATGCATATATTTGTATTCTGGCTACTATAGAACGCATGCATATATTTGTATTCTGGCTACTATAGAACGCATGCATATATTTGTATTCTGGCTACTATAGAACGCATGCATATATTTGTATTCTGGCTACTATAGAACGCATGCATATATTTGTATTCTGGCTACTATAGAACGCATGCATATATTTGTATTCTGGCTACTATAGAACGCATGCATTTTTGTATTCTGGCTACTATAGAACGCATGCATATATTTGTATTCTGGCTACTATAGAACGCATGCATATATTTGTATTCTGGCTACTATAGAACGCATGCATATATTTGTATTCTGGCTACTATAGAACGCATGCATATATTTGTATTCTGGCTACTATAGAACGCATGCATTTATTTGTATTCTGGCTACTATAGAACGCATGCATTTATTTTTATTCTAGCTACTATTAAACTATTTTATTTAGCTTAGGAAGGACATCTACCAATTAAAAAGCTACAGACTATCTCAATCAATCCTTTCAGCTACCATACATCCTTCCTAAGCTTCGTCAATCGTCTAAATGTAGTTGAAATCCAATGCAAAAGACGTCACCGGTACAGAAGGGGTTAATTCCTTCAGTATTTGAGAACACATGCATATATCAATATTCTGGTTAGTACTAGACGATTTTGATCAGTTAGGATGAAGTTGTGGGAGCTAGAAGGTTAATTGGGATAGTTTTTACTTTGATGACTATAAATCTTTTGTAAACTGCAAACAATTGTCTAATGGTAGTCAGAATATAATTAAGAAATGCGTCCTGATACTGAGAGGGTTGATTGTGACCAGTTAATGGGTGTATAGCAAATTAATCTTATAAGTTAACCCTTTGAAGATAGTGACGCATTTTGACAGTTTATTCTGGCTATCATTAGACAGTTTTGGAAGGATCTGTGGGAATTATAAGGGTAAAGACTATCTCCATTAACCCTCTGACTTCCATATACCCTTCCTAATCTGAATAAAATCGTCTGATAATAGCCAGAAAGCAGAACAGCAACGCGTCATCGTATATTGAAAGGGGTTAAGCTTGCAAATCTATCCCGACCCATGTCGAATCTTCCCATTAACCCCTTATGTACCGGCTACGTCCATTAACCCCTTATGTACCGGCTACGTCCATTAACCCCTTATGTACCGGCTACGTCCATTAACCCCTTATGTACCGGCTACGTCCATTAACCCCTTATGTACCGGCTACGTCCATTAACCCCTTATGTACCGGCTACGTCCATTAACCCCTTATGTACCGGCTACGTCCATTAACCCCTTATGTACCGGCTACGTCCATTAACCCCTTATGTACCGGCTACGTCCATTAACCCCTTATGTACCGGCTATGAGTAGATGATTTTATTCAGCTTACGAAGGACGTCTACCCACTAAAAGGCTACAGACTATCACAATTAATCCTTTTAGCTACCACATATCCTTCCTAAGCTTCATCAAATCGTCTAAATGTATCTGAAATCAAATAAAAAGAGACGTCACCGGTACTGAATGGGTACATTTTATGCTTAATATATACATTTCGTAGACTCGTTTGTGTTGTTTACCATTTCATATGGGGCCATGAGTTTAGTCTTAGAATGTACAGTTGCCCACACAAGTTATGTTCCCTTCCTGTTTTTGTTTATGAAAATATAAGTCTAGCTATCTATTTATATACCCAGGCACATACACGTACATTGCTGGGGGTGACCGACTCGAGACAGAGGGTTCGGGACCACTTTTGCGTTCCCTCGCCCCTTTCTCTGTTTCTGTTCGTAGGAAAAGTATACAAGAGGGGGAGGATACCTAGCCCCCACCACTTGATATCTAGAAAACATATAAGTGAAAGGAACAGTCAGAGTAAGCTATGGGTATGGCAGAGATCGCTCAACTCTCACTCTGATGTAGACCAGCCCATCACCACAAATATAAGTAGTATGATTGGATTGCGAGAGTAGTTTGTTATTCAGTAGTTAATTAGTGTTATAAATCGACTGTTTAACCCCTTTTCTACCGCAGACTTTTACTTATGTGATTATAACTAAATTTAGACGATGTTATTAAGCTTAGGAAAGATATACTGTATATGGTAGCTAAAATGACTAATTGAGATAGTCTGTAGCCTTTTAACACCTTCACCAAAAGAGGACGCGTTTTTACCTTCTATTCTGGTGTAAGTTAGACGATCGAGGCAAAAACAGAATTGGTGTGACCATCTGTACGCTGTAACACACAAATCCAGGCCCATTAAGGGGAGATGGGTCGTGTCTTCTAGATCCCCTTCACCCTCATGTTTAGCCCCATTAGTTTTCAGATTATAATATAATTTCCCCATTAGTTTGTCGATTTTAAGACATTTCGCCCCATTTCTTTGTCAATATTAAGACCTTTTGTGCTATTTAGATTTTATTCCTGGCGAACGATAGTGAGCCTGTAATATAGGAAGAATCGGCCTTCGGCCGATTTTTCTACAGACAAATGTACAAATTAATCTAATGGATGTTTTTTTTTAAAGTTTGAAGGAGGTCTAGAGAGGAACTAAAAAAATATATATATGAAATAATCGACCAAAACTATATAGATACCCATCCCCCTTAATAAAGGGGCAGGTTTTTAGTGTGTTTCCTAGACTTCCATCCAACTTGAAATTACACCCCGTTGACCCCCTTTCAAGATAAATTTGTACATTTTTCGTTAGAAAAATGTCCCGGCCGAAGGCCGGTTCCTCTTAAATTACAGGCTCGCTATCGCTCGCCAGGAAAAATTTGACACCTAAATGGGACGAAAGGTATTAAAAGTGATATAAATGGGGTGAAAGTTCTTAAAATCGCCAAACTAATGGGGCGAACGTCTTAAAATCTCAAAAGCAATGGGGCTAATTATGAGGGAAAAAGGGAAAAAGAAAAAAATCCCTCAAGTGGAAATCTCCCCTTAACCCTATCTGCCCCTACGACTTGTGGGTTAATGTGAGATTTTGTTAAATTATTATTGAGCCATTTCTTTGCTTTTGTCATTTTCGAACAATGTATTTTAGTGTGTCCCCTAGGCTAACAAAAATGCCTTCCTAGACTTACTTCACACTAACAAATGCCTTCCTAGACTTACTTCACACTAACAAATGCCTTCCTAGACTTACTTCACACTAACAAATGCCTTCCTAGACTTACTTCACACTAACAAATGCCTTCCTAGACTTACTTCACACTAACAAATGCCTTCCTAGACTTACTTCACACTAACAAATGCCTTCCTAGACTTACTTCACACTAACAAATGCCTTCCTAGACTTACTTCACACTAACAAATGCCTTCCTAGACTTACTTCACACTAACAAATGCCTTCCTAGACTTACTTCACACTAACAAATGCCTTCCTAGACTTACTTCACACTAACAAATGCCTTCCTAGACTTACTTCACACTAACAAATGCCTTCCTAGACTTACTTCACACTAACAAATGGCCACATTGATCTCCTTTGAGCTGAATGTGTAAATTTTTGTATAAAACAATTTCCCCGCTTTTCTAAGCTAGCCTACAGGCTCGCTGTCGCACTCCCAGAAAAACTCAGCAACTCAATGGGGTGAAGCGCATTATTGTCGTCAAAATAATAGGATGAAACGTTTTAAACTCTCTAAATTAATGGAGCGAAAAAGGGGAGGTCCAAAAAGCTTGGCCTCGGCCCAAAAAGGGTTATATATCACGTGACACCCAACCCTTGTACCAGGTTCACGCGTTGGCTACTGTACCTTGGTCAAACATTCTGGGTATGTAAAGGGTCATTGGTGTGTCCATATTACTATACCCTCTTAAGGGGGGATGGACATATTTATTTGCTCATTTATGTATATTTGTAATAGTTTTTTTTAGTTTCCTCCCTAGCCCTCCATCAAGCTAAAAAAAAAAAAAAAAAACACCCACCCAAGACCCTCTTTCAAGATAAATTTGTACATTTTTCGATAGAAAAATGTCCCGGCCAAAGGCCGGTTTCTCTTAAATTACAGGCACGTTATCGACACATAAATGACACGAAAAAACTTAATATTGACAAAGAAATGGGGCGAAAGGTCTTAAAATAGCCAAACTAATGGGCCGAACGTCTTAAAATGTGAAAACTTATGGGGCTAAACATGAGGAAGAAGAGGGGACCAAAAAAACGACCCATCTCCTCTTAACTCTATTTGACCCTTGTACCAGGTTCACGTTTTAGATAATAAGTCATGTCCCAGCTGTCATTACGTTTGGGTCACTCTGTGCTGTAATAATGTCTGTCAGATGTTGAATAGGGTGGGTAAGTGTATGAACATGTTTGTATATTTCACTCGATATAAAGAAATGAAGCTTAGATATTGCTGATACCAATTATTGATCAAAACATACTTGGTGCCGAGCCATCACTTATTAGCGTGACTGTACAATCGCGCTAATAAGTGATGTCTTGGCACCAAATATGTTTTGATCAATAATTGGTATCAGCAATGTTTACACATGATTTCTTCTTTTTGAGTGAGGTATACAAACATGTTCCTACACTTAAGCCTGATTCACACATAGACGAGTTGGTGCCCGAGTTCAACACGAGTGATGAAATTTTGCTATTCGGCAATGACTCTTCAATACTCTGCAACACTCTTGTAGACTCTTGTTACACTCGTGTATGCTCTCCGTGTATCGGGGTGTGTCCTGGGTACTCGCCACGTGGCCCAAAAATGTCATACATGCATGAAATTTCTTGTCCCTGTCACAAGTCCGAAGGACATACGTGTAGACTCGTGTTGACTCTTGTTGACTCTTCGTGACTCGTGTTGGCTCCTGTTGACTCTTCGTGACTCTTGTTGAACTCTGCATAACTCTTTGTGACTCGTGTTGACTCTTGTACACTCTTGGGTGAATCAGGCACCTGCACAATGAGGGCCACTCTTGGAAGCACTCATTGTGACTCTTGTTCCACTCTTGTTGACTCTTGTTACACTCTTGTTACACTCTTGTTGACTCGTGTTGGCTCGTACCGACTCTTTGTTTTCGTACCCTGGAATTTGACCGTTATTTTTCAAATTTATGACACTCGTGTTGGGTTCGTGTTACACTCTTCGTGACTCTTGTTGACTCTCTGTGACTCGTAGTGACTCTTGGATGAACACTTACTGACTCTTGTTGACTCTTGGTGAATCGGGAACAGTGACCTTACTCGGGCTGGTTCTTGCCAGAGTCACGAAGATCCACGAAGAGTGTCACTCTTCGCTCGCTCGTACTTGACTCTGGCGCCTACTCTTGAATGTGTGAACCAGGCTTTACCCACCCCCAACATCTGACAGACAGTAATACAGCACAGAGCAAGCCAAACGTAATGACAGGTGGGACATGACTTATTAGGCCGACTGTACATTCGTGGGCATATTATAAAGGTTACACCAGTTCAATTCTTTAAGGGAGCCCACCTAGCTTTTTTCTCTTTCTCTCCCTCTCTCTTTGGCTTGTATCCATTTGGCCCCATTCAACCTAATGTTTTAAGATGTTTACCCCTATCCAGGTGTCAATATTTTCCTGGCGAGCGGTAGCGAGCCAGCATATATATATTTTTGTTTTAACAGCAAGCTAAATTTGTAATTTTTTTCGATAGAAAAATTTCTCCGGCGAAGCCGGATATCTCCATACAATGCGGGCTCGCTATCGTTCGCCAGGAAGAAATTGACACCTGGATGAGGATAAACATCTTAAAACAGTTGGCTGAACGGGGCCGAACGGATACAAGCCAGAGAAAGAGAGAAAAGGAGAGAAAGATAAAAAAACACGGTGTCCTCCCTTAAACCTGTAAAGCGAAGTTCTGAAGCTTCTGGGATATATTAAAGGGATTTTTTTCTCGACCCCCTTCTTCCGCATGGTAAGCCCTTTTAGTTTTGAGATTTTAAGACGTTCGCCCTATTAGTTTGGCATTTTTAAGATCTTTTGCTCCATTTCTTTGCCAAATTAAAGACCGTTCGTGCCACTTAAGCATGGTTCACACATACAAGAGTCGGTGCCCGAGTCCAACACGAGTGAGGACATTTTCATATTCGGCAATGACTTGTGTATACTCTTCGTGACTCGTGTTACACTTGTGTGAGTCGTGTTGGTATCGGGGTGTGTCCTGGGGACTCGTGACGTGGCCTAGAAATTTTAAACCTGCATGAAATTTCTTGTCCCCGGGTGTAGACACGTGTTGACTCTTTGTGACTCGTGTTGACTCTTGTTACACTCTTGGGTGAATCGGGCACCTGCACAATGGGGGCCGCTCTTGGGAGCACTCTTCGTGACTCTTGTTACACTCTTGTTGACTCTTGTTACACTCTTGTTACACTCTTGTTGACTCGTGTTGCTCGTCTCGTACAGAGTCTTTGTTTTCGTACCCTGGAATTTGACCGTTATTTTTCAAATTTCCTCAACTCCTGTTGGGTTCGTGTTACACTCTTCGTGACTCTTGTTGACTCTCCGTGACTTGTACAGACTCTTGGATGAACACGTACTGACTCTTGTTGACTCTTGGTGAATCGGGAATAGTGACCTACTTGGGCTGGTTCTTGCCAGAGTCACGGAGAGTGTCACCCATCGTTCACTCGTGCTGGACTCGGGCACCGACTCTTGTATGTGTGAACCATGCTTAAGGTGTCGATTTTTGTCCTGGCGAGTGATAGCGAGCCTACAATGTAGGAGGAACCCTACTGAAACTTAAATACACCTTAATAAAACCTGTCTAATATCAGTTAAAATATAATGGTAAGTTAACATTTGTAACCCCTTCTGTACCGGCGACATCTTTTATATTAGATTTCAGCTACATTTAGACGATTTTATGAAGCTTAGGAAAGATATATGGTAGCTAAAAGGATGAATTGAGAAAGTCTGTAGCCTTTTAATGGGTAGACGTCCTTCCTAAGCTGTACAAAATGGTCTAATAGTCGTCAGATTATAATATAAAGCACATGAGCGGTACAGAAGGGGGTAACCATGCAAGATACGAGGATACCTTTCTTTCATTTAGTCTGGGTAGTAGTAAACGATGTTATCCTGTTTAAGGGGGTAGTGCTTGGTTTTTGGTCTATAGATTTATTTATTTATTTATTTTTTAGTTTCCTCGCTAGACCTTCAATAAGCTTAGAAAAACACCCCCTAGACCCCCTTTCAGGATACATTTGTACATTTTTCGGTAGAAAAATTTCCCGGCCGAAGGCCAGTTCCTTCTAAAATTAGAGGCTCGCTATTGCTCGCCAGGAAAAGATCGACACCTAAAGGGCACAAAAGGTCTTAATATTGACACACAAATGAGGCGAAAGGTCTCAAAATCGCCAAACTAATGGAACGAATGTCTTAGCACCTCAAAACTAATATGCTAAACATGAGGGAGAAGGGGGTCTAGAAAAAGCGAGTACTAACCCCTTAAGAATAATGTGTAGAAGCTGGGGTGTTTATTGGAATAATGTGTAGAAGCTGGGGTGTTTATTGTAATACGTTATACCTATTATAATGTGTAGAAGCTGGGGTGTTTATTGGAATACATTACACCTATTATAATGTGTAGAAGCTGGGGTGTTTATTGTAATACGTTATACCTATTATAATGTGTAGAAGCTGGGGTGTTTATTGGAATACATTACACCTATTATAATGTGTAGAAGCTGGGGTGTTTATTGGAATACATTACACCTATTGGATTCCCAGAGGACCTCAAACTTAAGGGCAGATTTCCACTTGAGGGACTTTTTTCTTGACCCCTTTCTCCCTCATGTTTAGCTCCATTGCTTTTGAAAGTTTAAGACGTTTGCCCCATTAGTTGGATTATTTTAAGAACTTTCGCCCCATTTCTGTCAATTTTAAGACCTTTCGTGCCATTTAGGTGTCGTTTTTTTTCCTGGCGACCGATAGCGAGCCTGTAATTTAAGAGGAATCGGCCTTCGGCCGGTACATTTTCCTACCGAAAAATGTACACATTTATCTTGAAAGTGGGTCTAGGGGGTGTAATTTTAAGATTGATGGAAGTATAGAGAACAAACTAAAAACCTTCCCTTAAGCCGGTATCACACGGCCGCTTTTTCCCTCAACATTTATCCTCAACACTGGTCTGGCAGCTTATATGGTCAACACTTAATATATTGCTTTAGCCTAAATTCATCGATCATCAGTCTAATTTCTGATACCAGTGCAAAATATTCCAAAACAATTGCCAGATAAATGTTGATCATAGAATGTTGACTATAAAAGCTCTCGTGTGATACCGGCTTTACTAACATCCTTTAAAGTTTGCCAAAGTCGAGTGAAAAGGTATCCTCGATTAGTGAAAGGTTAACCCATGCAGACTTTATTCAGCTTAGGAAGGACCTCTAGCAATTATTATAAGGCTTCAAACTATCTCAACCAACCCTTTTCAATACCGTACCACAGATCCTTCCCAAGCTGCATAATACCGTCTAAACATAGCTAGAATAAAATATAACACACGTCGCTGGTACTCAAAGGGTTAAAGAAGCCTACCTCGCTTTTTTCTCTTTCTCTCCCTCTCTCTTTCCCTGGCTTGAATCCATTCGGCCCCATTCAACCAACTGTTTTAAGTCGCTTACCCCCCTCCAGGTGTCAATATTTTCCTGGCGAGCGGGAGCGAGCCACCATATATATATATATATTTTTTGTTTTGACAGCAAGCTAAATTTGTACATTTTGTGTTTAATGTCTCTGGCGAAGCCGGATTTCTGCATACAATGCTGGCTCGCCAGGAAAAAAATCGACACCTGGATGGGGATAAACGTCTTAAAACAATTGGTTGAATGGGGCCAAATGGATTCAAGCCAGGGAAAGAGAGAAAAGGAGAGAAAGATACAAAAAATAACGGTGACCCCCGTACAGCCCACTATAGCAGGCCCCCACCTCGCTGACCTCACAACTATTAGACTATAGTGTAGTATGGTTCCACGAGCATTAGTCTCAGTATCCGGTGACCCCCGTACAGCCCACTATAGCAGGCCCCCACCTCGCTGACCTCACAACTATTAGACTATAGTGTAGTATGGTTCCACGAGCATTAGTCTCAGTATCCGGTGACCCCCGTACAGCCCACTATAGCAGGCAGGCCCCACCTCGCTGACCTCACAACTATTAGACTATAGTGTAGTATGGTTCCACGAGCATTAGTCTCAGTATCCGGTGACCCCCGTACAGCCCACTATAGCAGGCCCCCACCTCGCTGACCTCACAACTATTAGACTATAGTGTAGTATGGTTCCACGAGCATTAGTCTCAGTATCCGGTGACCCCCGTACAGCCCACTATAGCAGGCCCCCACCTCGCTGACCTCACAACTATTAGACTATAGTGTAGTATGGTTCCACGAGCATTAGTCTCAGTATCCGGTGACCCCCGTACAGCCCACTATAGCAGGCCCCCACCTCGCTGACCTCACAACTATTAGACTATAGTGTAGTATGGTTCCACGAGCATTAGTCTCAGTATCCGGTGACCCCCGTACAGCCCACTATAGCAGGCCCCCACCTCGCTGACCTCACAACTATTAGACTATAGTGTAGTATGGTTCCACGAGCATTAGTCTCAGTATCCGGTGACCCCCGTACAGCCCACTATAGCAGGCCCCCACCTCGCTGACCTCACAACTATTAGACTATAGTGTAGTATGGTTCCACGAGCATTAGTCTCAGTATCCGGTGACCCCCGTACAGCCCACTATAGCAGGCCCCCACCTCGCTGACCTCACAACTATTAGACTATAGTGTAGTATGGTTCCACGAGCATTAGTCTCAGTATCCGGTGACCCCCGTACAGCCCACTATAGCAGGCCCCCACCTCGCTGACCTCACAACTATTAGACTATAGTGTAGTATGGTTCCACGAGCATTAGTCTCAGTATCCGGTGACCCCCGTACAGCCCACTATAGCAGGCCCCCACCTCGCTGACCTCACAACTATTAGACTATAGTGTAGTATGGTTCCACGAGCATTAGTCTCAGTATCCGGTGACCCCCGTACAGCCCACTATAGCAGGCCCCCACCTCGCTGACCTCACAACTATTAGACTATAGTGTAGTATGGTTCCACGAGCATTAGTCTCAGTATCCGGTGACCCCCGTACAGCCCACTATAGCAGGCCCCCACCTCGCTGACCTCACAACTATTAGACTATAGTGTAGTATGGTTCCACGAGCATTAGTCTCAGTATCCGGTGACCCCCGTACAGCCCACTATAGCAGGCCCCCACCTCGCTGACCTCACAACTATTAGACTATAGTGTAGTATGGTTCCACGAGCATTAGTCTCAGTATCCGGTGACCCCCGTACAGCCCACTATAGCAGGCCCCCACCTCGCTGACCTCACAACTATTAGACTATAGTGTAGTATGGTTCCACGAGCATTAGTCTCAGTATCCGGTGACCCCCGTACAGCCCACTATAGCAGGCCCCCACCTCGCTGACCTCACAACTATTAGACTATAGTGTAGTATGGTTCCACGAGCATTAGTCTCAGTATCCGGTGACCCCCGTACAGCCCACTATAGCAGGCCCCCACCTCGCTGACCTCACAACTATTAGACTATAGTGTAGTATGGTTCCACGAGCATTAGTCTCAGTATCCGGTGGTAATTTTTCTTCTTTAAGGGGGGCCACCGGGTTTTCTTATCTTTATCTCTTTCCCTGGCTTGTATCCAATACCATTCGGCCCCATTCAGCCAACTGTTTAAGACGTTTATACCCATCCAAGTGTCGATATGCGAGCCAGCATTGCATGGAGAAATCCGGCTTCGCCGGAGACACTTTTCTATCGAAAAATGTACACATTTAGCTTACTGTCAAAACAAAAATATATATATGCTGGTTCGCTACCGCTCGCCAGGAAAATATTGACACCTGGATGGGGGTAAACATCTTAAAACAGTAGGCTGAATGGGGCCGAATGGATACAAGCTAAAGAGAGAGTGAGGGCAAGATAAAATAAGCAAGGTGGGCTCCCTTAACCCCTTCTCTACCGGCGACGTCTATTTAACGTTATACTAGCTATATTTATTAGTGGCCCCTTCATCATTGACGATGCGCCTTAACATAGGTAATGGCCAATCTTGAACTCTAAGCTTGCTTGTTCAAACTTCCCGCCCAAGGATAGATCAAATACGATTGCCACACATCGTCACTGAAACGCTCTTAAAAAAAAACTCACGGACTCGTCATTAAGATGTGGGGACCACTAATAGAAAAAACTGGTAAAAAATAAGTAAAATAAAAAAATATTAAACGTGATCTAGGTTGCGCTTGCCATGCGTCTGCTGTTTGGGTACGCCACGCCACACTCCCTGTTGCGGCCGAACGTTCTTACAATCCTTGGGCCCGTCTAGTGTGGACGTGTGTCCCCGACACTCCCGCCTGCCCTTGTTCGTCACCTTCTTCAGTGATGGTGAGTCTTTGCTCATACGTACATGATAGTGCTGAAGTCAGGTTAGATTATCGACTAGTGTAGGCTGAAGTGTTAAATACGGGCCCAGGAGACTGTTTTTCTGGGTCTAAGCAATTGTGTTTGGTGGAGTCTTTGTTGTGATAAGGCAGAGCTCCCCACGTGTTACGATTCATTATCCTAGCTCACTATTAGTTAACTTTTAGTCATGAGGCTTCTTTTAGGTGTTAACTGGAGCCTGTTGCTCGGTCCCTTCAGGGTGTGCAACCAGTATGCCACGTGGTCTAGTGCCGTTGGGTTTTCTCACTTAGGTGAGAGGCCCTGGTACGGAGCCTTGCTGCTCTGCAATCTTCTCTTCGTGTCTTCGACGTGTTGTGTGTGGTCATCGCTGGAGTCGCAGGTTTGTGTGATATGACTGAATTCATCACCACTTGCTCCCATCTAGTTGGCCTCATTAGGTTACATTTATATATGGTTAGGATGTGTTATCATTGATTTTTATTGATTATTCATGTATAACCATTCCATGTATGTACACGTTGTTTATTTCCTTTGGTTTGAGGGTTGGCCCTTCCGGTGGGATTTTGGTTAAAGTGAGACTTACATAATAACAACATGCCCTCGTGTGTTTCGCGTGGTTTTTCCGCCGGGAAACGCTCGAGGTTATGTTAAAATTCAGTTTTCCTCGCTTGGTGCGGGATCATAATGGATTTAGTTTGAGTTGTTTACAGCGTATAGTATGATTCCGGATGTTCCGGCCTGTTACTAAACAAATCGGTTTGCGAGCGGTTACGGCTAAGACTTCCCTCGTAATAACTTTTTCCGCCGCATAAACTTCACAAAGAAAAACGTTCATTGCTTGGTACTGTCGAACGTTTAACCGGGAGGCATTTAATGGGGAGCCACTGCCGCCGTGTTATTAACGGCTGAGCCGAGAAATGAACTCGCCCATTCCGATCTTGTAGCTTTCATTTAAACTGTTTGCTTTTTAACGTTTGGCGACTGGTCCGCCGGGATCTAGAATTCAATTCCTTTAAGCGTTGAGCGCCGGGGTGGATTCTTGCATCACAAGACGGGCTGGGTCAGTGTTATTCACTTGTGTAAGAAGTTAAAACTCAGTAACACATGGTCGGTTACAACCTACTCACATTATATTTCTGTGGAATGTACTTAACGTAAGGGGAATTTTAAGATTGTTTAGTGATTATTTAAGTCTTTCTTCTTTTTTACGTGTAGATAATATTTGTATATTAGCTTTGACAGCCTAGCGTGTCCCTATGAGCATTGATTCTTGGAATTTTCTCTCACGACAGGTTCGCGTGTGGGTCACCTAGGACAGTCAGCATCTCCCGGCGGGAATAAGTGTAGTCATGGACAAGAGTTTGTTCTCTTTTTGCGCTGCCTTGGGTTGTAATAAATTAACGGTTTTCGGTCACCTACTATGCGTGAAGTGTGTCCCTTGTCTTGACTGTTCGAGAGGTAGTTGGTTGTCCCAATCTTGCCCCAAATGTTCAGCCCTCCGCAATACTTTTGTGAATCATGCGGACAGCCAGTGTAAAACATTCCTTCTTCAATCAAGTTTGAATTTCATAAGTTCCTCCAATTAGATGACCCCACTTTGGATAAATTACTTAAGAGCTCCCTTACTTCACTCATTTCGGGTTCTGTTAGTGACACTTCCTCCCGCCCACCCAAGCGACCTCGGACCCAAGATCCGCCGGAGGCGCGGGAGACATCTGGCAGGCGTGACAGGTCCCGCTCCCCTATTTCAAGACCGAAGTCCCCGTCAGTAGACCAAGCTTCCAAGAGGTCTCGCTCTAACTTTGATGATGCATTATCCGCCGGGGACAAGTCAAAGTCGAGCAGAAGTAGGAAGTCCTCCTCATCAGGGAAGAAGACTGAGGATCGTCCGCGTAGTTCTACCAAGAAATCTTCCATTAGGAGTGACACATCAGGAGACACGTCTAGTTCTGTCTCAGGCCATACCCCCAGGTTTACTATTTCCCTTAACCCCAACCCGGAGCCTGTAGCTGTCCCAGTGTTAGGGAGGAATAGGGGAAGCAATGTAGTTTCTGACCGGCGGGAGCATGATAGCTCTACGTACCGGCCTTTATCTGTTCATGAATCCCAATTATATAATATTCCTGATTTAAATATTATTGACGTGTCAGAGCCCGGCATTCCCGACAATTCACAAACAGTTACATTTGAAACTGCTGCACGGGTTGACGAGTCTCGGTCGGAGGCTGAACCAGCCCCTCAACCCGGTCACCGGGTTCCCATATACGCCAACAAAGAGTATATACTGAGGAGCTGGCGTCTGGCCAACGCCCAGCTTCTCAACAATCTGGAACGCAGGGCTCCGAAATAACTCAGTCCGCGTCCCAGTCTGACCAGGAGAGTGGTATTTATGTAGCTAAGGATCAGTTGCAAGAGCTTTTTGACTTCATGAAGCAGGTAAAGGGTGAGTGACAGACTGTTATTCCTACACCAGTAGCCCCGGCGGTGCGACCTCTAGGACAGGTGTTAGTACAACCTCAAGTTATTGTAACTTCCCCTCCCCCTGCTGTCACTGTCAATTCTGTAGTGCCGGCGCCGGCTGCTACTGCTGTTCTATCATCCGACCTGAAATTGTTTTCTGAGTTGTTACCCCCTCCACTTGACAAGTCTATTCCTAGCAAGAAGGGCCCTATGCCACTGTTGTATGGACCGGATACTTCCTGGTCAGTCGTAACACCAGTTCGCCCAGAGGTCGCAAAGCCCACGGTTACAGGGGAGTTACCTGTTCCTGATCATTGGGTGATAGAGGCGAGTGATACAAAAAAGTTAAGGGCCAAGAACCAGTCGGGTGAGGTTCTCGATGTTGTCATTAACGCTATCCCCACATTTTTCAGTCCTGATTTGTATGTCCTACTTCCGCCGGAAATTTTTTTTCTGACTGGACCAAATCTGATGGGATGAATTATCTTAAATTGTTGCAGGGGTTGACCCCTGAATTAAATTCTACCCCCTTCAGGAATTCTCTTGGGTCATCTTTGGTTCATATCAAGGGAGGGGAGTCTGGGCCGTGGGTTGCTTGGGGACATGAGGCCCAGCTGTTCGCCAGCACAATCACTAACAAGAGTAGCCATCAACTCCCGTCAGAGGACAATCATTGGTTCTCTATGCCAGTAGGCAAGGTGGACGGGATACCCCAATATATGTTTAACTTTCTTGGGGCACCAAAATTATCTTTGTGTCATTTGCCTGCACCTTTCTGTTCTCCCACACAGGTCCAGATCGACAAAGATTTTAAGATGAGGCAAAAAGCCTGGAGGCTGGCGTCTCAATACCTTTTCAGCCGCCAACTTGGAGCCTCTTTGGCTAGGACGGCTGAGTCGGTAAGGGACGCCGGAACCCAGAAGGCACTCTCTGTCCCGGCGACTTCTCTTCCAAAACTCCATTCAGTCTCTGGGCGATATTCGGACGGCTCTCTTTGAGGCCGTTCGAGTGCGTCAAGACCTGAGGGTGTACTTGGTTAGGAAGCTTCCGGCGGAGATTGGAAGGAGACTTATTTTATCTAATGTCTTTACAGCTACAATAGCCTCAGAAGAAGCATGATGCACCGTTAACTTCCTCCTTGACTCACAGGTTGCCACCACTTCTAAGTCTAAGGATGACCAGCCACCTAAACAAAATTTCAAAGCTAAGAGTTCATTTCGTGGCCAGTCACAGTTCAGTCAGTCATCCAAGACTTTCACAGCCCCTGCTCATACCGGGTCACCTAGAGGGCGTGGCCAGCCCAGGGGTAAAGGGAGGTGGTTTTGGGGTCAGTCCAGGGGTAAACCCGGCGGCGATCGTAGCAAGGCCTCTCATCCCCCCATTTCAAAGTCAGAGTCACAACCCTCCTCTTCAAAAAACTGAGACACCACAAGGCTCTCTCACTCCCAGTGCCAAGGCAAGGCGAGACGGATCCGAGAGTAGTACTGCCGGACAAGACCAGTCATGTGACTGTCAACTTCCGAGATTATTTCCGGGCATGGCCCCGGCGAACATAGGCTAGGACAGTGGTCCGCAAAGGTCTCTCGTGGCGGTGGACCCGGCGACCCCGTTTACGTATCCCCACAGAGTACAATCATGTTTCTTTAGAGGTGGGATCTATCGTCAAAGAGATGTTACTGAAGCAGATCATAATCCCCAGTCCTCAGTCACTGCCAGTGTCCATATTCCGGTTGTTTTGGGTGCCAAAAAGGGACAGTGTTCAGATGAGGCCGGTGATCGACCTCTCATATCTCAATACCCACATTCACAATCAGTCGTTCAGGATGCTGACTGTGAATCAGATCAGATTGTCACTCCCGCCGCAAGGCTGGATGTGTTCAATAGATCTGACAGATGCCTACTGGCATGTCCCAATCAACAAACGCTTTCTAAAGTTTCTAGCTTTACGCAACGGGGATCAAACGTTCATCTTTCAAAGAATGCCCTTTGGATTAAATATAGCACCCCGAATTTTCACAAAGATAGTCCGACAGGCTTTGCTACCATTGCTCGAGCAGGGTATCATGGTATTTTGGTACCTGGACGATTGGCTGGTGGTAGCACAATCCGAGATAATATGCCTTCAACATGTTCAACAGGTTCTAGATTATGTAGCTGCCTTAGGGTTCAGGGTGAATTTAGCAAAATCCTCCCTCATTCCCACTAAGAAAATTCAGTTGGTGGGCCTTATCTGGGATACCGAGCTTCTCACTCTGAGTCAGAGCGAGGACTATCGTCAGAGGTTTCGCAAGAAACTCTTTCGGTTTCTTCACTCCCAGACGACAACGAGGAGGATCTGGGAATCTCTGGTAGGCTCCTTCAATTGGATACAGCTGACGGTACCGTTAGGTCGTCTGAAGGTCAAAAGAATTATCTTGGAAGGAAACAGGTGCTTTCCGCTTTTACCAGCGGAAACACTGAGGACAATTCCAACATTAATCCACAACCTTCTGGCGGCTTGGGTGAAGCCAGAAGTAATTTACTCCTCCTTGACTTGGACAGCTCCACCTCCGACGGTTTAGGTAGATACAGACGCGTCAGTAACCCTGGGATGGCGTTACCAATCAAATTTGGGCCATCAAGGTCAGGGTCTATGGTCAATATCAAATCATCATATCATTACCAAGGAGTTGCTAGTCCCACTATTCTTTCTTCAGGAGCACGGCATGAGCCAGGCGGGAAAGTCCCTAGCCTTCAGAATGGACAATTTGACTGCAGTGACATGCATTCAAGAGCAAGGGTCAGCAAGATCTAGAGTGTTACAAGGGTTGTCGGAAAAGATATTTCGTCTAGCCGCGAGGCTCGGGATATATCTTCACGCAACGTATCTGCCCGGCGTGGCGAATGTGTGGGCGGACGCTCTGTCCCGGAGACAGAGCACTCAAGTAGAATGGGCTCTCAGACAAAACATCTTTCAAGAGATGATTGCCGAACCCTACCATCCACAAGTGGACTTGTTCGCATCAGAGGCAAACCACAGGCTGCCTCAGTACCTCACACGCCGGAGTCAGACTCCGGCGGGGGGTCCGGACGCATTTCTGGTAGAGTGGAACAAATGGAGCTCCATTTATCTGTTTCCACCTCCAGACGCATCCTTAATGTGCAAAGTAGTTCACAAACTACGGGATTATCGGGACATGGTCTTGGTGGTCACGCCTTTGTGGCCGGCTCAAGTTTGGTACAATCAATTGAAGACGTGGTGCGAGAACCCGGTGTCGCTCCCGATCTCGTACTTCCACTTAGAGACAATTGGAAACCTCAAGACCTCGCTGACTTTTGCCTTGTGGACATTCAGAAGACCAAGTGGTTAGGCCAGTTTGGGGAAACCGTGACTCAAAAGTTGATTTATCAGTATGCTAAATCAACACAAAGACAGTACCAATCACACTGGAAGTCGTTTACTACCTGGATCGTAGAAACTGGTCAACAACAGTCCTCAGTGGCTCTGGTCTTTAATTATTTAAATGACCTATTTGATATTCAAAAGTTGTCAGTTGTCACATTAGGGAATCATCTCACAGCAATTAGGACACCTTTTTTCGATTTAACTGGTCTGTCTGTGCCGAAGGCGGAGGAAAAGGGTTTCATGAGGTCTTGCTTCAGGCTTCGCCCTCCTCCTCGTCAACTCACACCCACCTGGTCCCTTGATCTGGCCCTAGAGATGCTTCAATCCCGTAAATACTGTAAGGATGCTCCCTTCGAATTAAAACTTAAGAAGGAAATTTTTCTAATGGCATTGGCTACGGGTGACAGGGTGTCTGAGTTGGCGGCGATGAGTTCGGAGCCAACCTGTTTAAGATTTTCTAGGCGTAATATGAGTGTCCATATTGCTCCTGCTCCTAACTGTATCGCAAAAAATGAGCATCATGTTTTCATAGAGTTCGAAGTGCCGGCTCTGAAACAAGGTAATAGGCACCATTTACTTTGCCCAGTGCAGTCACTTATGTCATTTATGCGGGCTTCCCGGCCATCACAGGTGGGACCCTCTGGGTTCAACGGACAGGTAAACGTCTGCAAAAACGCCGGCTACCTGCGTTATTGGTGGAAGTCATTCGTGAGAGTAATCCCGTCGTGTTGGCAAGGTCCCACGATATCCGTAAATGGGCGGTATCACGCAGATTCCTCCATAATTACTCATTAGATAATATTCAACAGACCCAATTATGGGCATCAAATCATACATTCCTCACACGTTACCTGTCCGTGAATCTCATGAAACCTCGTACATATGTAGCAGGCAGCAAGTCTAATTTTAGGCAATTTTTTAAGAAAAGGGGTGGGGGGGGGGGGAGTATCCTAGCTAAGGACTCTACCTGCCTCTGATGTGATACAAAATGTAACGAGTATTAAGGTCATGTGATAACCCCTTCCTAGACTAAAATAAGTCTAGTCAGGACATTTTTATTTTTTATGTTAACTTTATGTATGGCACTGGAGTTTTCTATATACTCATTAATCTTAAGGATTAGGATTAAGAGAGAGTACAAATATTTTTGCAATAGCGTACCTGGGCCATAAATATATAAGCCAACATGTTATCAATATTTGATACAAATGAGATTCTCATTTATTTTTATAGACTAATTGAATAGTTTATTGTGTGTTGCTCCAACTGTTCTATCAAACGTAAAGGTGCTAACACTACAGGCCTCCTTTAACCCGGGAGCTGCGGGTATTGTTATTTTTATATATTAACTGATCTATTAGTATGTGTTTCTTTGGACCTTATCTGTTTATTAGTGGTTTTGATATTTATGATGAATGTCCCTCCAGTCTTGAGATATCAGGCATATAGTCAATGATGGAGGGCCACTAATAATTATAGGTTTGAGTCCGAAGGAAGAAGGAAAACCTAATATGTTAGTGGCCCCGGAATCATTGACGATTTTGTCCCTCCCTTCCATCATCTTCTCTGATATATTTTGATATGTCAGATTTAAGAACGTTCGGCTGCAACAGTGTGTGTCGTAAACAGCAGACGCATGGCAAGCGCAACCTCACGTTTAATATTTGTTCATTTTACTTATTTTTACTAGTTTTTTCTATAGTGGTCCCCACATCTTAATGACGAGTCTGTGAGGTTTTTTTAAGAGCGTTTCGCTCACGATATGTGGCAATCGTATTTGATCTATCCTGGGCGGGAAGTTTGAACAAGCAAGCTTAGAGTTCAAGATTGGCCATTACCTACGATAAGGCGTATCGTCAATGATTCCGGGGCCACTACTAAAATTAGGATTTCTTCTTCTTCGGGACTCAAACCTATAATTTAGACGATTGTGTGCAGTTTAAGAAAGGCCTTTAGCAATTCACAGGCTCGAACTATCTCTCTTAAGCCTTTTACTACTGCAGATCCTTCTTAAACTGCGCAAAATCGTTTAAATATAGCTACAATAAATTAAAAAGGCGTCGCTTTCTTTACCGGCGACGTCATTTATTTTTATACTAGCTAATTTAGACGATTTTGTGCAATTTAAGAAGGATCTGTGGTAGTAAAAGGGTTCAATGAGATAGTTCGCAGCCTTTTAATTGCTGGAGGACCTTTTTAACTGAATAAAATCGTGTAATAATAGCCACAATACTGCTAAAAAGACGTCGCCGGTACAGAAGGGGTTAAGACCTTTACAACTAATGTCCTCAGCTCTCCGTTTTATATGCAACCTTCATCTGGGTCTTGTGTTCTCCACTTTATTCGATACAACTGCCTTTAGCCCACAGTTCCAGGGACGTTCTTGGTATCATGTTCTGGCAAGTATTAGACGATTTTATTCAGCTTAGGAAGGACGTCTAACAATAATAGGCCATTATATCTCGACCAACCCTTTTCTAACTACCACAGCTCCTTCCTAAGCAAAATATAGCTAGAATGAAATATAGCACACGTCGCTGGTACTCAAAGGGTTATTGTTTATCTTCTTTTCACTTTTTTTCTATGTGAGGAAGACAAAATGCAGAACTGCCTGTAGCGAGTGCCTCCCCCAGAGTTGAAAGAGTGACAGGGCCAAATCAAGGGACGTTCGAGCCAAAATGCCTGGACACACGGAGTTTGAAGCAATTTAAGTACAAAGGAGTACAAAGGAAATCAAGCAACAACAGATCCGGTGACCCCTCTAGGCTGCTTGTCCTCCAAAACACTGAGGATCAATTGTCCAAACTGGTTTAGAGTGGGTAAGGGAACATTGGAAAGGGAACCACTGCCCTGGAACCAATGTCCGTGGCAGGATTAGGAAGTTAGTAGGGGACAGATGGGTTAGTAACTGAAGGGGGGATAAAATAAAGTTATTCATTTACAAACGCAGTCAGTCGCGGGTTTGATGCTAGATATTTGTCTATGCGAAGTTTAAATAAATCAACGGTGCTGCAGTCTATAACGTCTTGGGGAAGCCAATTCCACAAGTTGACAACTCGATTGAAGAAGAAATTCTTAGATTCGTGCGAGTTAAAATATTTACCAATAATGTTGCAACCGTTTCCCCGTGTGTAATTAGATTGGTCGATAGTGAGGTACTTACTACAGTTCATATTGTCGATGCCTTTGCTGATTTTGAACACTTGAATTAAGTCGCCTCTTAATCTGCGCTGGGTTAAAGGAAATAGATTTAATTCTCTAAGACGCTCCTCGTATGGTTTTTTCTTTAGGCTAGGTATCATTTTGGTAACTCTACGTTGAACTCGTTCTAGCTTGTCTATATCTTTTTGGTAATAAGGGCACCAGGATTGAACGCAGTATTCCAGAAGAGGGCGGACTAAGGAATTGTAAAGGGTTAGGATAACTTCTTTGGATTTATGCTCAAATGACCTGCCTATAAAGCCAATTATTTTGTTTGCTTTCTTAACAACTTCTGAACATTGTTGACTCGGTTTTAGGTTACTCGATATTGTTACTCCCAGATCGGTTTCTCTGTTTACATTCTTGAGCTGAGTGCCATTCATCGAATAGTTTGCTTTCTCATTTTGGTATCCGATATGTAGTACTTTACATTTATCCACATTGAAACTCATTTGCCAAATTTGGGCCCAACATGACAACTTATCTAGATTGTGTTGCATGTCGTCAAATTGTTCTTTTGAGAGTACGCTATTTGCAATTTTTGTATCGTCAGCAAATTTTGAGATTGTAGGCAACAGGTGAGACCCTCATCTATATCGTTGATGTAAATTAGAAAGAGAATTGGTCCTAGTACCGATCCCTGGGGTACCCCGCTACTTACATTGGTCCATTTAGATGCCTTTCCGTTTATGACTACTCTTTGCTTTCTGTCACGGAGCCAATTTTCTATCCATTTCAACACACCGTCTTGTATTCCATGCGCTTTTAGTTTTAGCAGTAAACGTTTGTGGGGAACTTTGTCAAAGGCCTTTTGAAAATCAAGGTATATAATATCTACAGCTTTACTCTCATCGTAGAGGTTGAGGATATCGTGGAAGAAGTCTAAGAGATTTGTTAAGCAGGAACGTTTGCTACGAAAGCCAGCCGTGTCGAGTATCTTTAGGTATGTTATTTTCCTCTAAGTGATTTACGAGTCTGTCTCTTATGAGCGTTTCTAGCATTTTACATACAACTGGGGTTAAGCTAATTGGACGATAGTTACTGGGTAGGGGTTTGCTGCCTTTTTAAAAAATCGGTTTTACATTAGCTAGCTTCCACTGATCAGGCATAGTTCCAGACTGCAAGGATTTATTGAATAGCAATGTCAGTGGTTTGGAGAGCTCATCCTTAGCTTCCTTTAGAACTCTAGGTGAGATTGTATCTGGTCCGGGCGTTTTATTTACCTTGAGTTTATCTTGAGTTTTATGTAAAAACTGATGCAAAGAAGGTATTGAGGGCATTACTCATTTGTACATCGTCTTTGGTATATTCTCCATTTTCATCGACTACGGTCCTACAGTTGAAGTAACTACTCTCTTCTTTCTGATATAACCCAGACGGTCGGGCGAGGCAATGGTGGGAGGCGGACGCATTTTTTGAGGCTCCGGCATATTATCATGGGCACGATTAATTATAACGGAATTTCGAAATACATACTGAGCGAGCGAGGAGAGGAAGGACTAGTGAAGTGTTTGAAGATAAATTGGTGTGGTGGATATATTGTGAAAAGAGTAGTGTAATCGACGGGTCAGCTGGAATTGTAGTGATTGTAAACAAACATGGCGGACGGAACGGCGGGAATTTCGGGGACGGAAGAAAGGTTAGGACGGTTTCGTGGGTTTAGGAGCACAAATAAGAAGGTAGAAGAGATTATTAATGTTGTGAAGGATTTGGAAAAGTTGAAGAGTGATACGGAGAAGTGGAAGGGGGACATTGGTGAGAAAATCAAGGTGTTGTGCGAACTATGTGGTGCGTCGGGTGGGGCAGGGAATAGGCTTAGTGAAGGAAGCGAATGTAGGCCTATTTTGGAAGTTAATAATAACCTAGAGATGGTATTAAAAAGGGTAGAGGAATTGGGAGCAGAGAATATGGCATTAAAGGAGCAGCTGAAGGAATACGAAGGACGATTCAAGGAAGTGAAGGAGTCAACTGCATGGACGGTGGTAGGTGAAGGAGTCAACTGCATGGACGGTGGTAGGTGAAGGAGTCAACTGCATGGACGGTGGTAGGTGAAGGAGTCAACTGCATGGACGGTGGTAGGTGAAGGAGTCAACTGCATGGACGGTGGTAGGTGAAGGAGTCAACTGCATGGACGGTGGTAGGTGAAGGAGTCAACTGCATGGACGGTGGTAGGTGAAGGAGTCAACTGCATGGACGGTGGTAGGTGAAGGAGTCAACTGCATGGACGGTGGTAGGTGAAGGAGTCAACTGCATGGACGGTGGTAGGTGAAGGAGTCAACTGCATGGACGGTGGTAGGTGAAGGAGTCAACTGCATGGACGGTGGTAGGTGAAGGAGTCAACTGCATGGACGGTGGTAGGTGAAGGAGTCAACTGCATGGACGGTGGTAGGTGAAGGAGTCAACTGCATGGACGGTGGTAGGTGAAGGAGTCAACTGCATGGACGGTGGTAGGTGAAGGAGTCAACTGCATGGACGGTGGTAGGTGAAGGAGTCAACTGCATGGACGGTGGTAGGTGAAGGAGTCAACTGCATGGACGGTGGTAGGTGAAGGAGTCAACTGCATGGACGGTGGTAGGTGAAGGAGTCAACTGCATGGACGGTGGTAGGTGAAGGAGTCAACTGCATGGACGGTGGTAGGTGAAGGAGTCAACTGCATGGACGGTGGTAGGTGAAGGAGTCAACTGCATGGACGGTGGTAGGTGAAGGAGTCAACTGCATGGACGGTGGTAGGTTGAAGGAGTCAACTGCATGGACGGTGGTAGGTGAAGGAGTCAACTGCATGGACGGTGGTAGGTGAAGGAGTCAACTGCATGGACGGTGGTAGGTGAAGGAGTCAACTGCATGGACGGTGGTAGGTGAAGGAGTCCACTGCATGGACGGTGGTAGGTGAAGGAGTCAACTGCATGGACGGTGGTAAGGAGTCAACTGCATGGACGGTGGTAGGTGAAGGAGTCAACTGCATGGACGGTGGTAGGTGAAGGAGTCAACTGCATGGACGGTGGTAGGTGAAGGAGTCAACTGCATGGACGGTGGTAGCTGAACAGAAACTTAAGGATTTGGAGGAAATTGTGAAAGAACAAAAGGGAGAAATTAATAAGACAACAAAAAGTTTTGAGAGTGCAGTCGTAGGAGTCATGAAGAACAAGGAGAGTGTCGTGAGGGAGGCCATGGACAGGGATAGAGGTGTAATCATGCATGGAGATATAGAGGCTCATATGAATGATAATGGAGTGAGAAAAGTGAGAGATATGGAGAAAGTGAAGGAAGTCATGAAAGCTGTTGATGTAGATGGATGTGGATGGGATGGGCAGGTGGAGGAAGTCAGTAGGATAGGTAGATATAGACGGGGGGAGATGAGACCTATAAGGGTACAGTTTAAAACCAGGGCAGTGGCAGAGACAGTGATTTTTTTTTTTCTTTTCCCAACTACTCCCTCTCGGGCATAGGCTGAGAGCCTGTACATTCCACCGCTCAACACGGTGAAGCCCGTGAGGTCTTGTTCCAGTCTGGGGAGTGAGACATGTGAAGCATCCATTCATGGCTCGAAGCAGCTCCATCTCTGAAGCGGCTGGTTGCTTCGTTCAAGTGCTTCACTGTCTCACCCTCCAGACTCAGACCCTCACTCTCAGAACGCCACCTATTGAGCAGTGAACTCACTAGGCATTGTCCCCCTGTATCATATTTTGAATATGGGAATATTCATACAGTGCTATTTAATCAGGGAACAATGAGGGTATTTTTTTGGCATTTCGGTGGGCTTTGTGGTAATGCACTGAGACTAGGTACAGCACAAATTCAATCCCAATAACATCTTCCCATTGACATATCGGGATTTGAACCCGGGTCCATTGGATTACCAATCCAGTGGCATGACCACTCCACCACACCTCCCCTTGGAGACTAAACACAAATGAAGAACTGAAACATATAAGACTAAAGAAGGATTTGAGCATATAACAAAGACAACAAATAAAGGAACTACAGGAAAAGGCTGATGAGGAAAATGGAAAGTTGGGTGAGGAGGATAAGAAGAAGTTTTTCTGGAGAGTGAGGGACGGGAAATTGAAGAAGTGGTTTATACGAATAGAAGGGAGAAGGAGATCTGGGAGGGAAGAGAATGTGATAGAAGCTGTGGCAGAGGTCGAGAGCAGGGGTGGAAGCGCCTCGGGGAGAGTCAGGAGAAGAAGAAGCTGCAGACACAGTACCGGTAGTGTGAGGGGGGAGTAGGGCACGGACAGGAGGAGCGGGATGATGTAGCTGCTGAAGGAATGGTAAGAAGATTAAGGATTATGTTTAGCAATGTTGATGTGTTTACCCAGGACAAGAAAAGAGAACTGATATGTAGGTTGCAGGATGAAGAGGAAAAACCTGATGTCATAGCCTTACAGGAAGTAAGACCAAAAATGCTAGAATTGAAAGGGAACTGGTGGAGTATAGTTTTGGAGGGTTTTGAGTTGTATGAGAGGAATGCTATTAGAGCAGAGCTGGAAGAGGACTGTTTATTTATGTAAGAAAAGAGCTCAAGGTAAATGAGGTGGATATGAGACAGCAGTATTGTGAGTATTTGTGTATTGAAGTAAAATGTGCAAGAGGATCACTTCTAACCGCCTCTATATATACCAGCCGAAATAATAGCAGGGGAGCGGATGATAACCTACTGAAAGCAATGGAGGAAATAGATAATAGAGAGAACAAATATAAGATTTTGATTGGAGATTTCAATTTGCCAAGGAGCAACTGGGCAAATTGTACTACTCCAGCGGGACAGTGTAGCCTGGAAAACAAGTTTATAGAGAAAGTGCGGGATTGTTTTTTTAACGCAACATATTACAGAGATGACAAGATATAGAGATGGGACGCAGGGGAGTGTACTTGATTTGATTTTTAGCAATGCGGAGGATATAGTAGAACATGTCAATGTGGGTAGCCCTATAGGTCATAGTGACCATGCCTGTATATTTTTAGTTGCAATATTAAACAGAGAGGGATAATAGAAGCAATACAAATATACATGTATGATAAAGCAGATTATGAGCTGCTGAGAAGGTGTTTGGACATTGACTGGGGTACTTGAACGGTGAAGACGCTGAAGGAATGTGGAGGAAGATTAGAGTCAAACTGGAGAATACTATATCCAAATGTGTACCAGTAAGGGAATATAAGGATACAAAAAAAAATGAGGAAAAGAACGAACCCAGAATTACCAATGAAAAGAAAGCTTTGGAAATTGATAAGAAGAAAGAAACAATTGTGGGATAGACTAAAAGTGTTAAAAAATAATAGGGGGTCTAATATAGAAGCTAAAGAAGTGGATTTGGAATGTAGACAAATAAACAATAAAATAAGGTGGGAGACAAGGAGGGGGTGAAGGAGAGGGAGAGAGAGATTGCAAAAAACGTGAAGGATAATCCAAAAATATTCTGGAAGTACATTCAGGAAAAGTTAGCAAGAAGAGTAGGTATCCCAGAACTGATAGGAGAATTGGATGATAGGAATAGAGCAGAAACTGATAAGGAGAAAGCAGAGGTGCTGGGGAAATACTTTGGGGAGGTACTAACAGTGGAGTCGGATGATGCAGTGCCTACTATTACCATCAAACAGGCACCGGCACTAGAACTAATAGAGTTTTCCCATGCTAGAAGAAGAAGGGCTATAGAAAAAATGAACAGAAGTAAGTCCCCGGGACCGGATGGGATACATCCAAGAATCATAAAGGAAGGAGGTGAGATGTTAGTAGAGCCATTAATTTTTTAATTTGAGGTATCTTTTAATACAGGACAAATCCCGATGGACTGGAGAGAGGCGAACATAACAGCTATTTTTAAGAAGGGAAAGAGAAATGACCCAGGAAATTATAGACCAGTCAGTTTGACAAGTATTGTGTGTAAACTAATGGAAACGGTAATTAGAGAAGGAATAATGGAGCATATGAAATCAAACCAACTTTTCAGTGGGAGACAGTTCGGATTCTTGCAGGGGAGGTCGACAGTACTACAGCTAATTAAGGTGGTAGATGATTGGATGCAAATTCTGGAGGATGGTGATGTTATAGATGTGGTATATTGCGATTTTATGAAGGCCTTCTCTAAGGTCCCACATAAAAGGTTAATAGAGAAAGTTAGAAGCTATAATATAGGGGAGAAATGTGTGAAATGGATAGAAGCCTTCCTGAAAGATCGGAGACAGAGGGTACTGGTGAATGGAATAGGCTCGGGTGGAGGGAAATTACAAGTGGGGTACCTCAGGGATCTGTGTTGGGACCACTATTGTTCGTTATATGGTTCTCAACTTCCCAGAAGTTATAACTAATGGAAGTGAGATATACCTGTATGTGGATGACACTAACCTGTATAGAAGAGTGAGGGTAAGGAAGATGTGGGTTTGCTTCAAGGAGATGTGGAGGGCATGAAGGGATGGTCTGAGCATTGGTTAATGTCTTTTCATCCAACAAAAATACAAGTACATGCGGATTGGGACAAGCAAGATAGACACGGTAGGATACAGTATGTATGAAGCGATGGAGGAAGTTAATGCAGAAAAGGATATAGTCTGTGATAGACCAATAGTTTAAATTTCTCAGAACATTTAGCGGAAAAGATACACCAAAGCCCAATAGAATTGTAGGGCTTATAAGGAGGACATTTGTGTCACTTGACGAAGAAATATTCAGTAATCTCTATACAGAGCGCTTGGTTAGGCCGCACCTGTAAGATGCAAACCTTGTGGGCTCCATATAC
>CM064581.1:53345664-53573679 GCA_032716605.1 Paralithodes platypus | reverse complement strand
GTTCACGCATAGAAACTTTCATTGTGATTAATGTGCGTAAATATCGCATGAATTGGTTTATATGCGGTATATATTTTGATATATGGCACGTATACATACGTACAAGTCTGTATTATAGCGTGACAGTGCTCTACGTACCAGATATACGTGATATGTATGGCGTAAACCACACTCTCAGCTCATAAATTGCCGCCAAACCTCCAACACATCTTCATTCCCGCCTAAATATTCTCTTATAATTCCCTTATATATTGCAATTTTTGGTCACTATGAGGCATATTCATTGTTATATGGGTGCCCTACACACGTATACATACTCTAAATAGCCTAAAAGGGCTCGAAAAAGGAGATATACGTGATAATACGCGGTAACCCACCCCTCCTCCTAACCCTCTCCTTCTATCCCCTGCGCGCGTAAATATTCGGCAGGGAAATCTCGCCGCTCGATGACAATCTAGCCGCGCGGTGCCATTCGCTCCACATTTTTCAACTACGGACCGTTCCCCTACCCCCCCCCGACATTTTTTGGGGGGTCAAATATATATGGGCCGATGCACGCAAACATTCCCTACACGATGATGTACTTTTTATCGAAATTGGCAATAGGTCCCAAAATCATCATAGGTGCGCACAGTCTTACCCTGTAGAAAACCCCCTGTGCGCCGCGGAGAGGTTAAGAGACGCCGCCTGTAACCATCTTTGTTATTTTTATATATTAAACTGATCTTATTAGTATGTGTTTCTTTGGACCTTATCTGGTTTATTAGTGGTTTTTGGATATTTATGATGAATGTCCCCCTCCAGTCTTGAGATATCAGGCATATAGTCAATGATGGAGGGGCCACTAATAAATTATAGGTTTGAGTCCCGAAGGGAAGAAGGAAAACCTAATATTTAGTAGTGGCCCCGGAATCATTGACGATTTTGGCCCTCCCTTCCATCCCCTTCCCATTCATCTGATATATTTTGAGAGTCTTGATATGTCAGATTTAAGAACGTTCGGCTGCAACAGGGAGTGTGGCGTGGCGTACCCAAACAGCAGACGCATGGCAAGCGCAACCTAGATCACGTTTAATATTTGTTCATTTTACTTATTTTTTACTAGTTTTTTCTATTAGTGGTCCCCACATCTTAATGACGAGTCTGTGAGGTTTTTTTTAAGAGCGTTTCGCTCACGATATGTGGCAATCGTATTTGATCTATCCTTGGGCGGGAAGTTTGAACAAGCAAGCTTAGAGTTCAAGATTGGCCATTACCTACGATAAGGCGTATCGTCAATGATTCCGGGGCCACTACTAAATATTAGGATTTCCTTCTTCTCTTCGGGACTCAAACCTATAATTTAGACGATTGTGTGCAGTTTAAGAAAGGCCTTTAGCAATTCACAGGCTCGAACTATCTCTCTTAAGCCTTTTTACTACTGCAGATCCTTCTTAAACTGCGCAAAATCGTTTAAATATAGCTACAATAAAATTAAAAAGGCGTCGCTTTCTTTACCGGCGACGTCATTTTATTTTTATACTAGCTAAATTTAGACGATTTTGTGCAATTTAAGAAGGATCTGTGGTAGTAAAAAGGGTTCAATGAGATAGTTCGCAGCCTTTTAATTGCTGGAGGCCCTTTTTAAACTGAATAAAATCGTGTAATAATAGCCACAATACTGCTAAAAAGACGTCGCCGGTACAGAAGGGGTTAAGACCTTTACAACTAATGTCCTCAGCTCTCCGTTTTTATATGCAACCTTCATCTGGGTCTTGTGTTCTCCACTTTATTCGATACAACTGCCTTTAGCCCACAGTTCCAGGGACGTTCTTGGTATCATGTTCTGGCAAGTATTAGACGATTTTATTCAGCTTAGGAAGGACGTCTAACAATAATAAGGCCTTAATATATCTCGACCAACCCTTTTCTAACTACCACAGCTCCTTCCTAAGCAAAATATAGCTAGAATGAAATATAGCACACGTCGCTGGTACTCAAAGGGTTATTGTTTATCTTCTTTTCACTTTTTTTCTATGTGAGGGAGACAAAATGCAGAACTGCCTGTAGCGAGTGCCTCCCCCAGAGTTGAAAGAGTGACAGGGCCAAAATCAAGGGACGTTCGAGCCAAAATGCCTGGACACACGGAGTTTGAAGCAATTTAAGTACAAAGGAGTACAAAGGAAATCAAGCAACAACAGGTCCGGTGACCCCTCTAGGCTGCTTGTCCTCCAAAACACTGAGGATCAATTGTCCAAACTGGTTTAGAGTGGGTAAGGGAACATTGGAAAGGGAACCACTGCCCTGGAACCAATGTCCGTGGCAGGATTAGGAAGTTAGTAGGGGACAGATGGGTTAGTAACTGAAGGGGGGATAAAATAAAGTTATTCATTTACAAACGCAGTCAGTCGCGGGTTTGATGCTAGATATTTGTCTATGCGAAGTTTAAATAAATCAACGGTGCTGCAGTCTATAACGTCTTGGGGAAGCCAATTCCACAAGTTGACAACTCGATTGAAGAAGAAATTCTTAGATTCGTGCGAGTTAAAATATTTACCAATAATGTTGCAACCGTTTCCCCGTGTGTAATTAGATTGGTCGATAGTGAGGTACTTACTACAGTTCATATTGTCGATGCCTTTGATTTTGAACACTTGAATTAAGTCGCCTCTTAATCTGCGCTGGGTTAAAGGAAATAGATTTAATTCTCTAAGACGCTCCTCGTATGGTTTTTTCTTTAGGCTAGGTATCATTTTGGTAACTCTACGTTGAACTCGTTCTAGCTTGTCTATATCTTTTTTGGTAATAAGGGCACCAGGATTGAACGCAGTATTCCAGAAGAGGGCGGACTAAGGAATTGTAAAGGGTTAGGATAACTTCTTTGGATTTATGCTCAAATGACCTGCCTATAAAGCCAATTATTTTGTTTGCTTTCTTAACAACTTCTGAACATTGTTGACTCGGTTTTAGGTTACTCGATATTGTTACTCCCAGATCGGTTTCTCTGTTTACATTCTTGAGCTGAGTGCCATTCATCGAATAGTTTGCTTTCTCATTTTGGTATCCGATATGTAGTACTTTACATTTATCCACATTGAAACTCATTTGCCAAATTTGGGCCCAACATGACAACTATCTAGATTGTGTTGCATATCGTCAAATTGTTCTTTTGAGAGTACGCTATTTGCAATTTTTGTATCGTCAGCAAATTTTGAGATTGTAGGCAACAGGTGAGACCCTCATCTATATCGTTGATGTAAATTAGAAAGAGAATTGGTCCTAGTACCGATCCCTGGGGTACCCCGCTACTTACATTGGTCCATTTAGATGCCTTTCCGTTTATGACTACTCTTTGCTTTCTGTCACGGAGCCAATTTTCTATCCATTTCAACACACCGTCTTGTATTCCATGCGCTTTTAGTTTTAGCAGTAAACGTTTGTGGGGAACTTTGTCAAAGGCCTTTTGAAAATCAAGGTATATAATATCTACAGCTTTACTCTCATCGTAGAGGTTGAGGATATCGTGGAAGAAGTCTAAGAGATTTGTTAAGCAGGAACGTTTGCTACGAAAGCCAGCCGTGTCGAGTATCTTTAGGTATGTTATTTTCCTCTAAGTGATTTACGAGTCTGTCTCTTATGAGCGTTTCTAGCATTTACATACAACTGGGGTTAAGCTAATTGGACGATAGTTACTGGGTAGGGGTTTGCTGCCTTTTTAAAAAATCGGTTTTACATTAACTAGCTTCCACTGATCAGGCATAGTTCCAGACTGCAAGGATTTATTGAATAGCAATGTCAGTGGTTTGGAGAGCTCATCCTTAGCTTCCTTTAGAACTCTAGGTGAGATTGTATCTGGTCCGGGCGTTTTATTTACCTTGAGTTTATCTTGAGTTTTATGTAAAAACTGATGCAAAGAAGGTATTGAGGGCATTACTCATTTGTACATCGTCTTTGGTATATTCTCCATTTTCATCGACTAATGGTCCTACAGTTGAAGTAACTACTCTCTTCTTTCTGATATAACCCAGACGGTCGGGCGAGGCAATGGTGGGAGGCGGACGCATTTTTTGAGGCTCCGGCATATTATCATGGGCACGATTAATTATAACGGAATTTCGAATACATACTGAGCGAGCGAGGAGAGGAAGGACTAGTGAAGTGTTTTGAAGATAAATTGGTGTGGTGGATATATTGTGAAAAGAGTAGTGTAATCGACGGGTCAGCTGGAATTGTAGTGATTGTAAACAAACATGGCGGACGGAACGGCGGGAATTTCGGGGACGGAAGAAAGGTTAGGACGGTTTCGTGGGTTTAGGAGCACAAATAAGAAGGTAGAAGAGATTATTAATGTTGTGAAGGATTTGGAAAAGTTGAAGAGTGATACGGAGAAGTGGAAGGGGGACATTGGTGAGAAAATCAAGGTGTTGTGCGAACTATGTGGTGCGTCGGGTGGGGCAGGGAATAGGCTTAGTGAAGGAAGCGAATGTAGGCCTATTTGGTAGTTAATAATAACCTAGAGATGGTATTAAAAAGGGTAGAGGAATTGGGAGCAGAGAATATGGCATTAAAGGAGCAGCTGAAGGAATACGAAGGACGATTCAAGGAAGTGAAGGAGTCAACTGCATGGACGGTGGTAGGTGAAGGAGTCAACTGCATGGACGGTGGTAGGTGAAGGAGTCAACTGCATGGACGGTGGTAGGTGAAGGAGTCAACTGCATGGACGGTGGTAGGTGAAGGAGTCAACTGCATGGACGGTGGTAGGTGAAGGAGTCAACTGCATGGACGGTGGTAGGTGAAGGAGTCAACTGCATGGACGGTGGTAGGTGAAGGAGTCAACTGCATGGACGGTGGTAGGTGAAGGAGTCAACTGCATGGACGGTGGTAGGTGAAGGAGTCAACTGCATGGACGGTGGTAGGTGAAGGAGTCAACTGCATGGACGGTGGTAGGTGAAGGAGTCAACTGCATGGACGGTGGTAGGTGAAGGAGTCAACTGCATGGACGGTGGTAGGTGAAGGAGTCAACTGCATGGACGGTGGTAGGTGAAGGAGTCAACTGCATGGACGGTGGTAGGTGAAGGAGTCAACTGCATGGACGGTGGTAGGTGAAGGAGTCAACTGCATGGACGGTGGTAGGTGAAGGAGTCAACTGCATGGACGGTGGTAGGTGAAGGAGTCAACTGCATGGACGGTGGTAGGTGAAGGAGTCAACTGCATGGACGGTGGTAGGTGAAGGAGTCAACTGCATGGACGGTGGTAGGTGAAGGAGTCAACTGCATGGACGGTGGTAGGTGAAGGAGTCAACTGCATGGACGGTGGTAGGTGAAGGAGTCAACTGCATGGACGGTGGTAGGTGAAGGAGTCAACTGCATGGACGGTGGTAGGTGAAGGAGTCAACTGCATGGACGGTGGTAGGTGAAGGATCAACTGCATGGACGGTGGTAGGTGAAGGAGTCAACTGCATGGACGGTGGTAGGTGAAGGAGTCAACTGCATGGACGGTGGTAGCTGAACAGAAAGTTAGGATTTGGAGGAAATTGTGAAAGAAAAAGGGAGAAATTAATAAGACAACAAAAAGTTTTGAGAGTGCAGTCGTAGGAGTCATGAAGAACAAGGAGAGTGTCGTGAGGGAGGCCATGGACAGGGATAGGTGTAATCATGCATGGAGATATAGAGGCCATATGAATGATAATGGAGTGAGAAAAGTGAGAGATATGCAGAAAGTGAAGGAAATCATGAAGACTGTTGATGTAGATGTATGTGGATGGGATGGGCAGGTGGAGGAAGTCAGTAGGATAGGTAGATATAGACGGGGGGAGATGAGACCTATAAGGGTACAGTTTAAAACCAGGGCAGTGGCAGAGACAGTGATTTTTTGTTTTTTCCCAACTACTCTCTCTCGGGCATAGGCTGAGAGCCTGTACATTCTAACGCTCAACACGGTGAAGCCCGTAAGGTCTTGTTCCAGTCTGGGGAGTGAGACATGTGAAGCATCCATTCATGGCTCGAAGCAGCTCCATCTCTGAAGCGGCTGGTTGCTTCGTTCAAGTGCTTCACTGTCTCACCCTCCAGACTCAGACCCTCACTCTCAGAACGCCACCTATTGAGCAGTGAACTCACTAGGCATTGTCCCCCTGTATCATATTTTGAATATGGGAATATTCATACAGTGCTATTTAATCAGGGAACAATGAGGGTATTTTTTTGGCATTTCGGTGGGCTTTGTGGTAATGCACTGAGACTAGGTACAGCACAAATTCAATCCAATAACATCTTCCCATTGACATATCGGGATTTGAACCCGGGTCCATTGGATTACCAATCCAGTGGCATGACCACTCCACCACACCTCCCCTTGGAGACTAAACACAAATGAAGAACTGAAACATATAAGACTAAAGAAGGATTTGAGCATATAACAAAGACAACAAATAAAGGAACTACAGGAAAAGGCTGATGAGGAAAATGGAAAGTTGGGTGAGGAGGATAAGAAGAAGTTTTTCTGGAGAGTGAGGGACGGGAAATTGAAGAAGTGGTTTATACGAATAGAAGGGAGAAGGAGATCTGGGAGGGAAGAGAATGTGATAGAAGCTGTGGCAGAGGTCGAGAGCAGGGTGGAAGCGTCTCGGGGAGAGACAGGAGAAGAAGAAGCTGCAGACACAGTACCGGTAGTGTGAGGGGGGAGTAGGGCACGGACAGGAGGAGCGGGATGATGTAGCTGCTGAAGGAATGGTAAGAAGATTAAGGATTATGTTTAGCAATGTTGATGTGTTTACCCAGGACAAGAAAAGAGAACTGATATGTAGGTTGCAGGATGAAGAGGAAAAACCTGATGTCATAGCCTTACAGGAAGTAAGACCAAAAAATGCTAGAATTGAAAGGGAACTGGTGGAGTATAGTTTGGAGGGTTTTGAGTTGTATGAGAGGAATGCTATTAGAGCAGAGGCTGGAAGAGGACTGTTTATTTATGTAAGAAAAGAGCTCAAGGTAAATGAGGTGGATATGAGACAGCAGTATTGTGAGTATTTGTGTATTGAAGTAAAATGTGCAAGAGGGTCAATTCTAATTGCCTCTATATATAGAAGCCCAAATAATAGTAGGGAAGAGGATGATAACCTACTGAAAGCAATGGAGGAAATAGATAATAGAGAGAACAAATATAAGATTTTGATTGGAGATTTCAATTTGCCAAGGAGCAACTGGGCAAATTGTACTACTCCAGCGGGACAGTGTAGCCTGGAAAACAAGTTTATAGAGAAAGTGAGGGATTGTTTTTTAACGCAACATATTACAGAGATGACAAGATATAGAGATGGGACGCAGGGGAGTGTACTTGATTTGATTTTTAGCAATGAGGAGGATATAGTAGAACATGTCAATGTGGATAGCCCTATAGGTCGTAGTAACCATGCCTGTATAATTTTTAGTTGCAATATTAAAACAGAGAGGGATAATAGAAGCAATACAAAAATATACATGTATGATAGAGCAGATTATGAGCTGCTGAGAAGGTGTCTGGACATTGACTGGGGGGGATACTTGAACGGTGAAGACGCTGAAGGAATGTGGAGGAAGATTAGAGTCAAACTGGAGAATGCTATATCCAAATGTGTACCAGTAAGGGAATATAAGGATAAAACAAAATTGAGGAAAAGAACGAACCCAGAATTACCAATGAAAAGAAAGCTTTGGACATTGATAAGAAGAAAGAAACGATTGTGGGATAGACTAAAAGTGTTAAAAAATAATAGGGGGTCTAATATAGAAGCTAAAGAAGTGAATTTGGAACGTAGACAAATAAACAATAAAATAAGGTGGGAGACAAGGAGGGGGGTGAAGGAGAGGGAGAGAGAGATTGCAAAAAACGTGAAGGATAATCCAAAAATATTCTGGAAGTACATTCAGGAAAAGTTAGCAAGAAGAGTAGGTATCCCAGAACTGATAGGAGAATTGGATGATAGGAATAGAGCAGAAACTGATAAGGAGAAAGCAGAGGTGCTGGGGAAATACTTTGGGGAGGTACTAACAGTGGAGTCGGATGATGCAGTGCCTACTATTACCATCAAACAAAGGCACCAGCACTAGAACTAATAGAGTTTTCCCATGCTAGAAGAAGAAGGGCTATAGAAAAAATGAACAGAAGTAAGTCCCCGGGACCGGATGGGATACATCCAAGAATCATAAAGGAAGGAGGTGAGATGTTAGTAGAGCCATTAATTTTTTAATTTGAGGTATCTTTTAATACAGGACAAATCCCGATGGACTGGAGAGAGGCGAACATAACAGCTATTTTTAAGAAGGGAAAGAGAAATGACCCAGGAAATTATAGACCAGTCAGTTTGACAAGTATTGTGTGTAAACTAATGGAAACGGTAATTAGAGAAGGAATAATGGAGCATATGAAATCAACCAACTTTTCAGTGGGAGACAGTTCGGATTCTTGCAGGGGAGGTCGACAGTACTACAGCTAATTAAGGTGGTAGATGATTGGATGCAAATTCTGGAGGATGGTGATGTTATAGATGTGGTATATTGCGATTTTATGAAGGCCTTCTCTAAGGTCCCACATAAAAGGTTAATAGAGAAAGTTAGAAGCTATAATATAGGGGAGAAATGTGTGAAATGGATAGAAGCCTTCCTGAAAGATCGGAGACAGAGGGTACTGGTGAATGGAATAGGCTCGGGGTGGAGGGAAATTACAAGTGGGGTACCTCAGGGATCTGTGTTGGGACCACTATTGTTCGTTATATTTATCAACAACTTCCCTCAAGTTATAACTAATGGAAGTGAGATATACCTGTATGTGGATGACACTAACCTGTATAGAAGAGTGAGGAGTAAGGAAGATGTGGGTTTGCTTCAAGGAGATGTGGAGGGCATGAAGGGATGGTCTGAACATTGGTTAATGCCTTTTCATCCAAAAAAATGCAAGTACATGCGGATTGGGACAAGCAAGATAGACAAGGTAGGATACAGTATGTATGAAGCGATGGAGGAAGTTAATGCAGAAAAGGATATAGGAGTAGTGATAGACAATAAGTTAAATTTCTCAAAACATTTAGCGGAAAAGATAAACAAAGCCAATAGAATTGTAGGGCTGATAAAGAGGACATTTGTGTCACTTGACGAAGAAATATTCAGGAAACTCTATACAGCGCTGGTTAGGCCGCACCTGGAATATGCAAACCAGGTGTGGGCTCCATATATGGTAAAGGATATAGAAGCAGTGGAGAAAGTGCAGAGGAGAGCTAGCAAGCTAGTACCAACGTTGAAGAACGCGGGCTATGAACAGAGGTTGAGGACACTGGGGCTTCCGACACTGGCATATAGGAGAAAGAGAGGGGATATGATAGAGACTTTTAAGATAGTGTTAGGAATGTATGATGAGGATGTGTGTGAAGGTATCTTCTTGATGCGGGAGGGAACAAGAACGAGAGGACACTCCAAGAAAATTTACAAAGAAAGAAATAGGCTTGAAAAGGCAAAGAACTCATTTTGTGATAGAGTGGTAAATGAGTGGAACGCACTGCCCCAGTATGTAGTCGATTCCGAATCAATAAGGAAGTTTGAAAGTAATCTTGATAAAGCATGGGGAAGACAAGATTTGAAGTTTTATTATAAAGCCAAAATACAGAATAGTAAAATGTTGCGTCTGCTACCGCCGCCGCCAACACCGCAGCAGTGCAAGTACTGGCACTGAGCTGGATACACAGGCCTAGTTTGCCTTTTTCCAGAGGATCTACTGTAAGGAACTGTAAGAAACTGTAAACATTTCAATACTTCTCTCTCTGTAATGGTGATATTGCTTAGAACATCAGAATTATCTATCTGAATCGGCGATGCTGTAGGGATATCAATGAGGTCTTCTGTTGTAAAAACTGATGCAAAGAAGGTATTGAGGGCATTACTCATTTGTACTTCGTCTTTGGTATATTCTCCATTTTCATCGACTAATGGTCCTACAGTTGAAGTAACTACTCTCTTCTTTCTGATATAACTATAGAATTCTTTTGGGTTTGTTTTACTTTGATTCGCAACATGTAACTCCAGGGTCTTTTTAAGTTTGCTTAATTAACCTTTTGGCTTTGCGTCGTAGTTCTACAAATTTCACCTGTTCTTCGTCATTTTGTGAGGATTTTAATCTATCATTAGCAAACTTTTTAGCAAGCAGACAGTTTGAAATATATTTATTCCACCATTTGGGCTTATCATTATGGCCTGTACGCCGTATTTTCGATGCTATGCAGTCTTGCACTGCTTTTAGGTAAGTGTTTGCGAATTATTCCCAAGATGTATTTATGTCGTTATTGTTAATTAAAAAGCTCCAGTCAGTTTCTTTAAACATTGCTCTAAGTTTACGAAAATTTGCTTGCTTGAAATTAGGGACTTTCTCGATGCTGTTATTCGGTTCGTTACTAGTAAACTTTAAACTGAAAGTTATCGTACGATGGTCGCTGTTACTGAATTCATCACCGACATTCAAATTCTCTATCAATTCTTCTTTTGTTGAAAGTGAAAGGTCAAGGACATTATTTCCACGGGTTGGAGATCTAACAAATTGATATAGCGAACTCTCTTGCAAATTTGTATACAGGTCTTGTCCAGAGTGTGAAGTAATACTATCTCCCCACTTGGTCACGGGTAAATTGAAGTCGCCAAAAATTACGGTATCTTGCGAGTTACTTAAGTCAGCAATTTGCTCATAAATTTCTCGATCAGTTTGCACTGATTGAGTCATAGGAAGAGGGAAAGACTGATTCTGGGAGAGAGTTCCAGAGCTCAGCAGTTGAATAGAAGAAAGACTGAGAATAGCGTGTTTCTATGTGTACGATGATGGACAGTACCTATTTATTATGTATTTTGTTTTTTTGGTTCTTTTGAGGAAACTGCTTCAGCCACATAGACCAAGTTACTGATATCACTACTTGTTAGCTTTCAACGACTTATTATTATCATTGGGAGGTGTTCAGGTATTTCTGACCACGACTGTACGGTGGCGCTAATAAAGCCAGTATCACACGAGAGCTTTTATAGTCAACATTCCATGATCAACATTTTTCTGGATTATTTTGCACTGGTATCTGAAACTAGACTGATGATAGAAGAACTTGGATAGCAGAAATATTTTAAATGCTTACCTCATAAGCTGCCAGACCAGTGTTGAGGATAAATGTTGAGGGAAAAAGCGCTCGTGTGATACCGGCTTAAGTCATGTCTCAGCTGTTATTACGTTTGGCTAGCTCTTCTGCATTAATGTCTGTCAGATGTTGAATAATAATAATAATAATAATAATAATACAAATATTTATTCAGTTAGCAATTTACAGAGTTGGTACCAAATAGTTTGTTACAAATATGACATGTACCAGCCTTGCATAATTCCAACTAAGGATAGCCCAATAAGGTCGTTAGGCGTATTTCCATTAGGGTCCTTGTGGGATTAGGTTAGCTGGGGAAAATGGGGAGGATAAAGAAATAGATACTTTAGAGAAAGTATTTCTAAGGGGTTATTTTAAGATACCTTACATCCTATAGTAAATATCAGTAATCCGTAATCAGTAATCATTTCAGTTTGGTTTGTCTATCTCTTATGTCGCATTTAGTAGTAGACATAAGCTTGGTGCTCCCTTCTCGCAGCTGTCCGGTTCAGGTGTTCCTTCAGGCTACGTCTGAAGGAATACAGTGTTCTCTTTTCACAGACTGACTGGGGTAGGTCGTTCCAGTCTTTGATGGCGGTGAAGAAGAATGTTTGCTTACCCTGTCCTTGGATTCTCGGGACCTTAAAATTAAACATCCTGTTTCTTGTATTATGTCCACTCCTCTCATTTGCTTTAACAAAATCATTCTTTAGGTACTCTGGAGCTCTGTCATAGAACATTTTGAAGGCATTAGTGAGCCTGATTTGTTTGGCCCTGTCAGAGACATTGAGCATACCTAGTGACTGAAGTTGTTCCTGGCCAACATGTGATCTGGGTCCTAGGTTCAGCATGAACCTAACCATTTTATTTTGAGTGACCTGAAGTTTGTGCTGTGCTGATTTAGATGATGCAGAGTACCAGGATGACACAGAATAGTCAAAATGACATTGAACAAGCGCTTGGCAGAGGGTCTTTTTGGTCGCCGCGGGCAAGCATCCCACCTGTCTATACAGGTATTTTATACATGCTCTACACTTACTCAGGATAGATTCCAAAATTGTTTCACCTGACAAACTCGCATCCAGTTTTAGTCCGAGATATTTAACTTGTGACACTGTTGTTATAGGAATATCATTACAGTTTACCGAGAAGCCCACAATGTCTTTCAGTTTGCGTTTTGTTCCACATAAGATGGCTTCCGTCTTGCCCAGGTGAAGAGATAGTCTATTGTCCACTAGCCATTCACTACATGATTCTAGTTCTTTGGAAAGTGAAGCGGCAATACTTATTGGGTCTTTTCCTGAAACCAGGAGCACGCTGTCGTCTGCATACAGTAATAATTTACATGAGACGCTCAGTTCCATGTCATTCACATAACAGAGAAAGAGTAAGGGACCAAGGATGCTTCCCTGCGGGACCCCACAGTTAATTGGCATAGGATCAGATATACTATCGTCAATTTTGACTCTTTGGGTTCTACCACTAAGATAAGATTTAAACCAGTTCACAGATCCTATGCCCATTGCTTGTAGTTTATTACATAGGATATCATGATCTACTGTGTCAAACGCTTTTTGTAGATCAAGAAGAACCATACCGGTGTAGTTACCTTTAGACATTTCTTTGCGAATGTGATCCGTTAAGTGGATGAGACAGGAGTCTGTCGAGTACATGCATCTGAAACCTGATTGAAACTTATAGAATAGATCATTTTGTTTGAGGTAGTGTTCAATTTGGGTGTATACCGCTCTTTCAAGGATTTTAGATACAATACATAATATGCTAACTGGTCTGTAGTTACCAACTTCTAGTTTATTTCCTTTCTTGAATAGAGGGGTTACAACAGCTTTCTTCAGTTCAGCTGGTACAGTGTTGGTGTTAATTGACAAGTTGATGATGTGGGTTAGGGGGCCTGCTATACCAATGGCTCCATCTCGTAGAAATTTGGCAGGAATTTTGTCTGGTCCTGTGCTTTTATGTACATTTAGGTTAGACAGCTCGTCAAAAGTGTATTTTGGTGTAACATTTTGCAATCCAAATGTGTTTGGGTGTATGTCTTTATCTCTGTAGAAATTTCGAAAGGTGGCCGTTGTTGTCGTGTATTCATTGAGAGGTTGAGGTAGGTTCTGTGCAAGTGTGTTTGCTATGGAGGTGAAGAAGGAGTTGAAGAATGTTGAAATTTGTCGTTTATCGTGGCAAATCTGATCATTAATGGTGAGAGCAATATTAGTGTTAGACGAATCCCTTGTCTTGTTGCTGTAGCCTGTTGTTTTTAGGTGCCTCCATAGTTTCTTTGGGTTATTCTGATATTCCTCTGCCTTATTGTGAAAACAATTAGTTTTCGCTGATTTTATTTTCCTACTTAGTTTATTCCTGGCCCTGTTGAACTCATGTTTCAGACCTTGATCCTGTCTATGTTTCGCTAGCCTTTTTAACAGATTGTCTCTGTGTTCCAGAGGGTGTAGTATGTCATTGTTGATCCATGGGTCTGACCTTGCTTTAATTCGTATGTCTTTCAGAGGAGCTATTTCGTCTAGAATGTTTGTGATGATGGTTCTGAAGCCAACCCATGCGTCATTAACGTTTGTACTTCCAAACACTGGAGACCAGTCTGTATTCCATAAAATGTCCAAAATGTTTCTTTATTGTAGTTTCTGAGTGACCTTGTTTTGATAATCTTGTGATTCTCTAGGGTAATTTTGTGGTTTTTCGTGTGCAATATGTGACGAAGTGATCACTTATCCCAGTCTGTATAACCCCTGATTGGGATATTTTGTCCTCTCTGTTACAGTTTATTTGGTCTATTATTGTGGCAGTGTTCTCAGAGATACGTGTGGGGGTTGTGATGAGTTGTTTGTGATTGTGCATTGTCAGTATATGCCTATATTCTCGTACAAGCCTATCATTTCGTTGTTTGTAACACAGGTTAAAATCCCCTAGTATGATGGATTCATTCCGAGGGTCTAGCGATGACAACGTTCGTTCAAATTTGGTCAAGAATTGTGTGTCGTCTGGTGGCCTATAGCATACCCCAATTGTGATGGGTCTTGTCCTCGGCAGGTGTAGATCGATCCACAGAGCTTCGTGATTTTCTACATGGAGGTCGGTCCTGGTTGTGTGTGTGAGGTTGTTTTTTACATACAGACATACTCCTCCCCCATGCCTATTGCGATCATTCCTAACCATATTGAAACCTTGAATGTTTATTTCACCATCGTTTATACTTGAATCCAGCCAGGTTTCTGTGATTGCAATTATTGAAGCTTTGGCCTTATTAGCTAACAAGTTTAATTCTGACAATTTATGGTACATTGATCTGGCGTTAATGTGGATAAGATGGAGCCCTTTGTTGGTGAACACTCTGTATTCATCTTTGATTTTGAATGTGTCCTGGCTGGATTCTAAGTTGTTAATACTAATTGGTTCATTTACATTAATATTCGGTAATGAATGCAAGGCACATATGTTGCATAGGAATTCCCGTTCTTCACTGTTGGTCTTCTTAGAGATGCACTTCATGTGAGCTACAGTTTTACACTTAACACAGTTTATGATCCTTTGTTTTCTTGTTATGAGTGATTCACATATTTCACAAATGATTTTAGGACCCTTAATAGCTATTTCCCTACATTTATCGCATTCCACTTCTGTTCTGCTAGTAATGTAAGTACATCGATCGTGTATTGTTTCATTACAACTACTACATTGTGACGTTCTACTCCTTTTGTTGAATCCAATATCGCACACTATACATATTTTCCTGTTATTGTTCATCGTACGTCTGGTGGTGTGGTGATCAGCTGTGCGCCGTGAGCGGCTGATGGTGTGTGAGCGTGTGAGATGAGGACAGGTTGTGGCTCCCCCTTGCCCCCCTCCCACCCCTACCTGTATTTGTTGTTTTATGTCCTTGTTCTTGGCCGTTGTTGCTGTTACTTCATTGTCGATGTGTTTGCTAGAGCTTCCTGCTTGTTTGGGTGTTCTGGTTGCATGTTGTGTTACTTGGGTCACCGATATCTGTGGTAGTGATGATACAGTTGAGGGTAATGTTGAGTAGGTAGAATGTTGGCACTGTGCTGGCGGTTGCCCTGCGGTCTTGGTCGTGAGTTGGAGCGTGACGGGAGACTTGTGTGCCTGCTGGCCCAGTTTGTTATAACAAATTTTACTGCTAGGGACTGTTGAAATGTCGGTGTCTGCTTTACTTGTTTGGTGGTGAGGTTTCTTCAACGTTGAACTAGGGCCGGGGTTGGTCTCTACATCTCCGCAGCTAATTAGAGTGTAGCACAATAGGTGTTGTAGCGAGGTTGTGCCAGAGTATTTGCCCAGCCGTGGCGTCTTCCTGATATATGAAATAGACCAGGCAGGAATGGTGACAGAAATAGACCAGGCAGGAATGGTGACAGAAATAGACCAGGCAGGAATGGTGACAGAAATAGACCAGCAATGGTGACAGAAATAGACCAGGCAGGAATGGTGACAGAAATAGACCAGGCAGGAATGGTGACAGAAATAGACCAGGCAGGAATGGTGACAGAAATAGACCAGGCAGGAATGGTGACAGAAATAGACCAGGCAGGAATGGTGACAGAAATTTCACTCGTGTGTGATTTCTGTGTGACGAGGTCCCTCAATACTTGTTTAGTGTTGACCTGGTACACTACCGGTCCCCTCTGCACCTGTATATCAGCACAGCCCCTCTGGATGTTGAGAAGGATGATACATAGAGAGAGGGCTACGCCCGCACCATTCATCCCTCCCGCCATCTTACTATAGGATGGGTAAGTGTAGGAACATGTTTGTATATTTCACTCAAAAAGAAGAAATCATGTATAAACATTGCTGATACCAATTATTGATCAAAACATAATTGGTGCCGAGATATCACTTATTAGGCTGCATGACATCTTCTCCGCTTTCCTTCTATAGACATAATTATGCATGTGATAAGGAGTCGCTGGAACTCCCCTTTCATTTGTCTGGCTTCCCTCACTGTTTATGTTTGTGTCTCACCCACACAGAGAGTAATCCAGCTACCTCTCACAAACACATCCTCCTCCTATTAATTTCATTACACTAAACAAGCACATCACACTTCTTTCCAATGCACCAAACACGTTTAAAATAGCGACTATCACTCTTTAAACTTTGGGGGAGACACTTGTTACAGGCAGCTTTGCCTTTTGTCTCCTTTATATACATAGGAAAACAAAAATACTGATCTTCATTGTCATTCTCCATTCTCTTTCACCTATAAACCCTTTGTGTACCAGCGATGTGTGTTATATTAATTTATAGCTGTACAGTATTTAGACGATATTATGCATCTTCGGAAGGATCTGTGGTAGTTAAAAGGGTTGGTTGAGGTAGTTTGAAGTCTTAGTATTGCTAGACGTCCTTCCTAAGCTTATTAACCCGGGAACGGCGAGAAAGCTCTTAAGAGGTTTTACTGGGCAATGGCAGCAAAGCTCTTAACCCGTGGAGCCCCGCCTAGTTTTTTATTTTTTGTTCACCAGAACCTGGCCCGTTTTCAAAAAATGGTTTTATTCCAGAAACAATAGCGAATGGGTTAGGAATGAAGGAAAAACCAAGAAAAAACGCTCAAAAAGCTTAAAAAATGGTTCTACAGAGCCCCCGAAAACGTATTTTACAAGAGTAAAAAATTTAAGGCAATTTCCCCCCAAAACCAGGTTATTGCGCGCTCATGCGCACGCACGTGGACTTTGAGAGTTTTCAACCATCGGTACGGTTGCGTGGGATACGTACACAGTTCCCATACAAATCTGAGCCCTCTCGAGTGGCTACACCTGAGGTTACGGTCAGAGCAATTAGGGTGACTCGTCAGACGCGTCGCTGGGGCTGTGCGTTACATACATAGGCGACGCGCCAGACGCGTCGCTGGGGCTGGACGGGTTACGAGGGCAGGCCTAAAAATAAAAAATAAAAAGCCCCAGTAGCACTTAAAACAATTTTGTTTTTTGTTGTTTTTGTTTTTTTACTCTATACTCACTCCTCCACATCTCCACCTTCCCCCCTTTCCCCTGCCGCCTTCAATTATCACCTATTTTCCCTGTTATTCCCTAATTCGTTGGTATATTTTCGTGCTAACATTAGCAAACTGGTTGGAGGCTGTGGATATGTGCCTAGCGAGTGTGTTGGCAGAGGTAGGGTGTGGGTGAATGATTCAGTCAAGTTTGAGGCCTCGCGAAGGGAGGGGCTGCCTCACTTTGCTCCACAATTCATGAATGTGCCACTCCATGTTTATTCGCGATTTTGACCATAAAAACATTATTCCCACTTGTTTTATTGTTGTTACAGGTTACTATCTTCATAGTGAAGGTAAAATAGGCGCATATGAATAAGTAATAACGATATTTATCGTAAAATGACTATTATAGGCATGAATGGAGCCTAATATCGTCGCCCAGAACAGTGGTGTTCAATACACACAGCTCGCCTTTTAAAGGTTAAAATCGTCTAATAGTTGCCAGAATATGAAGAAAAAGACGTCGCTGGTACAGAAGGGGTTAAACAGACTGTGTTCGATATGGTATAAACATGGACATGTTCGTGAATACGGTCCTCAAGCCGGTGTCACACGAGCGATTTTTCTGTCAATTTTTTCGAGCAATTTTAATGTAGCAGGTGTATAATTTCAGTTATATCAGAAATCAGCCACCTAACATAATCTACCTTCAGTCTAGTTTCCGATCCCAATGTGAAAACGCCTCAAAATATCACGAGAACAAACTTGCTCATCGAAAATTGCCGGTAAAAGCGCTCGTGTGACACTGGTTTCACGCAATATGACGTTACCTTTAGAAACCGGAAATGTTAAACAATGCAAACTCTTTGAGGGAGCCCACCTCGTTTTTTTCTCTCTCTCCCTCTCTCTCTGGGTTCTGTCCATTCGGCCCCATTCAGCCTACTGTTTTAAGACGTTTATCCCCATCCAGGTTTGGCGTGTCAATTTTTTCCTGGCGAGCGGTAGCGAGCCAGCATATTTAAAAAAACAAATTTGACAGCAGGCTAAATTTGTACATTTTTCGACAGAAAAATTTCTCCGGCTTCATAAAATGCTGGCTCGCTGTCGCTCGCCAGGAAGATATCAACACCTGGCCGGGGATAAACGTCTTAAAACAGTTGGCTGAATGGGGCTGAATGGGGCCGAATGGATACAAGCCAGAAAAATAGAGAGAATGAGAGAGAAAAAAAGCAGGTGACCCCCTTTAAATGTATATCTAAGCAAGCGATTTCTCCCACAACTTCCAATCCACAATCTTTTTCTGGTAACATTTTGAAACTACATAGTTCTGGTATTAGCAACAAGATTCAAGGTACACTCGGATACCATAATCTCTAGCGCACTCATACGAATTCGGTGTTCCTTAGGGTTCTGTCCTGTCTCCATTTTGTTTCTGATATCCAATAATGATCTTCTCAACTGTACCTCTAGTCTAATCCACACATATGCTGATGGCTCTTGCTTGCATTTTTGTTTTCTATGTGAATGAGGGAGGCAAAAGGAAGAACTGCCTATAGCGAGTGCCTCCCCCAAAGTTGAAAGAGTGACAGGGCCAAAATGAAGGGACGTTCGAGCCAAAATGCCTGGTGTGACGTTAACCACTCCGTTAGAACCGCATGGCTTGTCCTACAGTGACTCGCTAGGATCGCCAGGGCAGTGGATGGGGCTACAGTTTATGTATTAGAGTGTGCTTTATTTCATATGAAAGCTCGTGTCATGGGCAGTCCAGAAAGGCTCTTTGTTTTCACCCATGTCAAGGCTTTATATATTTAATTGTAAAGTATATGTTTTATCATTAACTAGTAATGATGGGATCTGGGAGAGAGAGAGAGAGTAGAACAGAGTGAGAGGGGGGCGCGCAGTGTTTTTGCCCCGCTCGATGACGTCACGGCTGGCTGCCTCGTGGGGATTGGTTGAGAGAGGTCCTTACCATGCTGCTAGCTCCCTTGCTAGTGGCTAGAGGACTTGTAACCGCTTTTTTCCCACGCGGCTCGAGCTAGTGCGAGTATATATACAGTTCCTCGCCACTCTCTCCCTCAGATCTGATCTATCTTATCCCTTGCTACCTGTCCCCCGCTCTGTACCTGAGAATCTTTTCCTCTGCCTACCTCTCTCTTTTTCATATCTTTCACCACCTTTTATTAATACTATATCCCCTCTGGTTAACTCTGCAAAATCAGCTTCATGCTGGCCAGTTGTATTGTGCGTTAAGGTCTGATATAACCCATGTATGTTAGTTGTTAAGATAAGTAGATCACGAAGCATTGGTTGGCATTCATATTGTTTAGTACCGCTTCCTTTAATTATTAGTGTTCTGCTGGATTAGATAATGGGTTGGCATTCATATTGTTTAGTACCGCTTCCTTTAATTATTAGTGTTCTGCTGGATTAGATAATGCTACTAGGGGTCTGATATTATAAGGTATTGTTTCCTATGAGTGCTGGCTTTATTTAAAAGCTGCACGACATACCTGAGAACTGGAGTTGATTGAGTAAATTCTAGTCTGTGTGCCATTGAGAGTAGAGCATGCACGAATGAGGGCTTTTTGCCTATATCATTCTGCACTGTTCTAAGCTCGTTGTTTGTCTTTGAGGTACGCTAGGAGAACGCTTAATACTTCGGTATTAAGGTTTCTCAAGAGAGCTACCCTTCCCTATAACGTAATATTTGACGCACAGACTTGAGATTTGCACTAGGCTATGCGGCATGCCATGCACACCAGTATCTCGTATCATTGACTCTAGCTAGACTTTATCAGTCACCGTAGACATTAAGTATATTAACCTAATTACTCTTTTTATGCATACCCATTTATGATTACACAAGCATTTCGCAGCCTAGTTTGATATATGGAGACACAAACGACTAAGGCTCTTTTTGTTGATAGGAATACTGCATTGTCGTGGTGATTATTATTGTTGTAGTGTTTAGGATATTCTTGGCTCCGACGGCATTATATATTCTGCCTTTTTGTGTGCATAGCCTGCACGAGCATTGTTCCGCTGCCTGCCTTTTTGGGTTCCATTTCCGATACGAGCATCTTTATAGCATCTAACATTTAAAGAAGATTCCTTGTTAGTGTTGAAGGACTTTAGTGCACTTTCTTTTCTTTCATGCAGGAGTGCCTGACATTTATTTATTAAAGTAACGTAAGCTGTAACTTCTCTTACCACCTTACTTTGCATACCATAACCAAGCACCTTCGGTTATAGGTAGTAATAGGCTGTTTTCACATAACATTAAGCCTAGAGTAGACGCACATTTATTGAGAGTTTGATAGCCTATTATTGCATATAGAACTCGGAGAGTATTTGTGTTCTTTGTTCACTGGGAATATACATCAGAGGTTGGATCTAGCGCTTTCCGTTGTAGCATTTATGCCATTACTAGTCCAATGAATAAGAGCCCTGATATATTTAAACCTCAGTCGTAACAAATGGCGACCTTACCTAGGATTTGGTGAACCTACATTTATTAGCAGGGAACATTTGTTGTTTTGGAGAATATTTTGCGGGGATCAGCAAGAATATTTTTTTTTTGCAACATAGTATAGCCCTTGAGTATTTCCGAGAATTTTTGTGTATATTGAGGTATAAGAGTTTGGGGTGCTTCTTTTCTGGATATTGAGGTGGGAAATTTTTGTGAGCATCATGTCTTATACCGGATCAGAGGAGAATGGAGATACAGTACGTAATGTCGAAACTGAGGAACAGCAGTATGATGATATGGTTAATCAGGTGAACTGTGAGGAGGATGCTAGGATATTTTTGCAATGGCCTGTTACTGCCGAGCGGTTGGAGGGTATGGAGCGGTACGGTCTTCAATGCCTGGCCACAGCTATCGGTCATGCGGTTACTAGCAGCATGACCAGGGATAACTTGATAACGTGTGTACTGGGCAGGGTGACTGGTGAGCGAGATGGGTTGAGTGCTCAGAGCCCTTCGGCCATGCTTCCCCTACACTCGACTCCCAGCCGTCCCAGTAGTTTGCCGACCCCGGGTGCGCTCCCGCAGTTGGGTGGTGACTGGCAGGGTGGGTTGCCCCTGGGGGGACCACCGGTAATTTCAAACATTGTAGCACCTTCACCTCCTCAAGGGTTAAGTCCCGAATTATTGCTTCAGCTCGAATTAGCTAAGATCCAGCAGCAAATAGAATCAGCTAAGATCGAAGAGAGAGAAAGGCTATCAGGGCATCTGAGATTCAACAGCAACAAAGGGCATGTGAGCTTCAGCAGCAAACAGAGCTAGCAAAAATCCAAGCTGATTTAGAGTCGACTAGGTACTGTGCCGACATGGACGTAGATAAGTCGCGAGTAGAGACAACGGGACAGCGACTTGGGGCTGGTAACCGTGTTCATGAGCAGTCTCTCTCGCACTTATTGAAACTGGTTCCGGTGTTTGATGAGAGTGTAACAGAATTTTTCACACGCTTTGAGAAGAAGTGCCAGGAACACCAGTGGCCAGAGAATAAATGGGCAGCACTTGTATCCTCTAGATTAATAGGCAAGGGTCTTAAAGCCTACGATGTGTTACCTTTGGAGTTTTGTATTGTGTACGAGGATCTCAAGGAGGCTGTCCTGAGGGCTTACGAACTGCAACCAGAAACGTACCGTTTGAAGTTCCGGGGTGTAACTAAGGGAAGAGATAGCACCTTTTTGGAACACGCCCGGGACTTGTCCGATGCTATGGGGAACTGGCTCCGATCTGAGAAGGTCACAACATTTGATGAAATTAAGCAGTTAATGATGTTGGAGCAGTTCTTTAAGAGCACGGGCGGTGATCTAACTTTGAACTTGAAGGAGAAAAACCCAAGAACTCTAGTCGAAGCAGCAGAAATGGCTGATCGACGGCTGTCATTGATTCGGGGTTGCGGGTCCTCACAGAAGTACGATGTAAGTGCTAAGGACCGTTATCCTCCCCCTCCCCGTAACAATGACACATTTAAACAGAAGAGCCATGAAACTAAAACTGAATCCAAACTTTACACCACACCGTATGTGAAAAGTCAGGGGCCTTTTACATCACAGTATAAGCCGAAACCGAAATTTATGTGTTTTAGTTGCCACCAGGAGGGTCATAAGGCAAATGAGTGCCCTAGTCGACCTCCTCCGGCAGCCGTGTCTTTTGCTCACGGCATTGGAGTGTTCAAGAGGACATCGGAGTTTGTTAGAGGCATTTCTTCCGAGGTAAATACACTGCCAGTGCAGAAGGATCCGGAAGGCTTATTCCCTGTCCGTGATGCCTTTAGTGACCACAGGGGACTCGGTTGTGTGGAGTGGGGGGGTAGAAGACATGAGGTGAGAATTTTGCGTGACACTGGGGCATCGCAAACACTGTTGAGAAATTTCACTGGTAAACCTGTCAATACGGCGCGGGTGGTTGTGGTTCAGGGAGTTAATGCGACAAGGTCATACCCGCTTGTAAGAATGAAGGTGGAAGTTGATGGTGTGACTCGGGACCTGGATGTAGGAATTGTGGAGAAGTTACCTGTTGGGGGCGTCGACCTCCTTCTTGGCAACGATTTTGCGGGGCCTACTTCTGAGGCTCCACCCTTAGTCGTTGTCGAGAAGCCGGCCGACGTGAGTAGGGAGGAGCAGGAGTGGGTTGAGAAGTGTCCGGGGCAGCCTATGGCGTGTGTTGTCACCGGAGATTCTACATCCAGGGAGTCACATTCTGGTCAACAATCTTTAGATCAGCGGAGGAAGGGTACCGAGAAGGGGTTGAAAGTTGATGCGGTTGAGAGTTTAGTGTCAACGGACCTTCTCGGGGACTCATTATTAGGACCACATTTCGAGTCTGGAGAAGACCCAGTAACTGTTCCTGAAGGGGCAGAGGATGGGCTTAAAAAGACGAAAGAGTTGAAGGAGGACAGTGATGCACAGTCGGGAGATATAGCAACAAGGTACCCTGACGCGTACCCTATGAGAAATGGGTCGGCGAAGACGGTGGTCCGAAGCTTGCTAGTGTATTTTTCCCGGTATGGTTACCCGCAGGGGATTCAGTCAGTCCAGGGACCCAACTTCACTTCTAGCCTCTTTGTTCAAGCAATGCCGCAGCATGGGATTGTTGGGGTTGTGTCATCTGTGTATCATCCGGAGAGCCAGGGTGTGTTAGAGCGATGGCACTCAGCCTTGAAATCTGTGCTTCGTTGTTGTTGCTTTGAGAGTGGGAAGGATTGGGATCTTGGCCTGCCATGTGTTTTGTTTGCTGTGCGGGAGGTACCCGGGGAGAGTTTGGGATTCAGCCCTAATGAGCTCGTCTTTGGACACCGTGTCAGAGGGCCTCTCCATATGGTTGAAGAAGTATGGGAGGGCGCAGAAAAACCTTGTTCTATGCTCAAGTGTGTCCTCAACAGTCGAGAACGGATGTTGCGCAGTCTGGAGTTGGCTAGCCGTAATTTGACTAGCTCTCAGGCCCTCAGGAAGGACAGGTACGACCTCAAGGTTGAACTCAGGGAGTTTCACGTGGGTCAGGAGGTGTTGATTCTACTGCCCCTTGTAGGTCACCCCTTATCCGCGAAGTACGCTGGTCCTTATAGGGTGGTTGAGGAGCTATCAGACCTGGATTACTTGGTAGCCACTCCAGACAGACGGAAGCGCAATCAGTTATGTCACTTTAATCTCATGAAGGAGTATGGGAGGCACCCCCCTGAGCCTCTCACTGTGCCTGTGATGACGTTTAGCAGTCAAGGTGGAGAAGGAGAACGGGACAGTCAAGCTCAGGTGGAGGATAACTGGAAGGATAAGAAGTTCAAATGGGCGCCTGAGTGTGAGAAGGTGTTTAGGGAAGTAAAACATCTGTTGTGCACTCACCCGATCCTCAGGGCCCCTGACTTTAGCCTACCTTTCCAACTAGCAACGGATGCTAGTGGTGTGGGGGCTGGTGCCGTCCTTGTGGAAAAGGACGATGATGGGCTGGAGCATCCTGTTAGTTTCTGCTCGGAGAAGTACAATTCGGCCCAGGGGAGCTGCTCTGTTGTCGAGGAGGAGCTGCTGGCGGTTGTACTTGCTCTGAGGCATTTCGAGGTCTGTGTTCCAGCCTATGGTCCGGTCGTTGTAGTTTACCCAGATCATCACCCTCTCAAGTTCTTGGACCAGTTTCACAATCGGAATATGAGGCTGACCAGGTGGTCACTAAGGTTACTGGTATATAACCTGGACATACGCCATATTGCCGGTTGTGACAACATGGTTGCAGATGGTCGTTCAAGGGTATATGATCCTGGGTAGATTGACACACGGGTAGCCTCCTGCTTTAGTTTGAATAGTATTTTGCGCTTGGTGCTTGTTGGCTCGCGGTTGTAGCCCAGCGTATTGGGTCGTAAAGCAGGAGTTGAGCGTTTGGTATAGAAGAAAAAACTAGGCTTGCCCTATAGTGCAGCCGAAATAAACAAATTAAAGAACATAAAAATCAAATAAAAAACTCTTTCTTTGATAGTTGAATTTTTTCAGTATGTTATAGCAGTAATTCTGAGTTGCACTCCTCTCAGAATGCTGGGCTAGAGAAGCTCGCTCTTGAGGAGCATAACTACATATAATTTAACCTATTGTGTTGGGGAGGGTTATAATTTTGAAAAAAAATTTGTTGAAGAACTGTGCCAGATATTTTACTGCCGCTGGGTGATGGGAAGTGGAGATATAGCATGGGTTCTAACCATCAGATTTTTTGTGAGCCTTGGGGCCTCTGAGAAAAATCTTGGGGGGGTGTGACGTTAACCACTCCGTTAGAACCGCATGGCTTGTCCTACAGTGACTCTCTAGGATCGCCAGGGCAGTGGATGGGGCTACAGTTTATGTATTAGAGTGTGCTTTATGTCATATGAAAGCTCGTGTCATGGGCAGTCCAGAAAGGCTCTTTGTTTTCACCCATGTCAAGGCTTTATATATTTAATTGTAAAGTATTTGTTTTATCATTAACTAGTAATGATGGGATCTGGGAGAGAGAGAGAGAGTAGAACAGAGTGAGAGGGGGGCGCGCAGTGTTTTTGCCCCACTCGAGACGTCACGGCTGGCTGCCTCGTGGGGGTTGGTTGAGAGAGGTCCTTACCATGCTGCTAGCTCCCTTGCTAGTGGCTAGAGGACTTGTAACCGCTTTTTTCCAACGCGGCTCGAGCTAGTGCGAGTATATATACAGTTCCTCGCCACTCTCTCCCTCAGATCTGGTTTCTAGAATGCATCTATCTTATCCCTTGCTACCTGTCCCCCACTCTGTACCTGAGAATCTTTTCCTCTACCTACCTCTCTCTTTTTTCATATCTTTCACCACCTTTTATTAACACTATATCCCCTCTGGTTAACTCTGCAAAATCAGCTTCATGCTGGCCAGTTGTATTGTGCGTTAAGGTCTGATATAACCCATGTATGTTAGTTGTTAAGATAAGTAGATCACGAAGCATTGGTTGGCATTCATATTGTTTAGTACCGCTTCCTTTAATTATTAGTGTTCTGCTGGATTAGATAATGCTAGACTAGGGGTCTGATATTATAAGGTATTGTTTCCTATGAGTGCTGGCTTTATTTAAAAGCTGCACGACATACCTGAGAACTGGAGTTGATTGAGTAAATTCTAGTCTGTGTGCCATTGAGAGTAGAGCATGCACGAATGAGGGCTTTTTGCCTATACCATTCTGCGCTGTTCTAAGCTCGTTGTTTGTCTTTGAGGTACGCTAGGAGAACGCTTAATACTTCGGTATTAAGGTTTCTCAAGAGAGCTACCCTTCCCTATAACGTAATATTTGACGCACAGACTTGAGATTTGCACTAGGCTATGCAGCATGCCATGCGCACCAGTATCTCGTATCATTGACTCTAGCTAGACTTTATCAGTCACCGTAGACATTAAGTATATTAACCTAATTACTCTTTTTATGCATACCCATTTATGATTACACAAGCATTTCGCAGCCTAGTTTGATGTATGGAGACACAAACGACTTAGGCTCTTTTTGTTGATAGGAATACTGCATTGTCGTGGCGATTATTATTGTTGTAGTGTTTAGGATATTCTTGGCTCCGACGGCATTATATATATTCTGCCTTTTTGTGTGCATAGCTTGCATGAGCATTGTTCCGCTGCCTGCCTTTTTGGGTTCCATTTCCGATACGAGCATCTTTATAGCATCTAACATTTAAAGAAGATTCCTTGTTAGTGTTGAAGGACTTTAGTGCACTTTCTTTTCTTTCATGCAGGAGTGCCTGACATTTATTGATTAAAGTAACGTAAGCTGTAACTTCTCTTACCACCTTACTTTGCATACCATAACCAAGCACCTTCGGTTATAGGTAGTAATAGGCTGTTTTCACATAACATTAAGCCTAGAGTAGACGCACATTTATTGAGAGTTTGATAGCCTATTATTGCATATAGAACTCGGAGAGTATTTGTGTTCTTTGTTCACTGGGAATATACATCAGAGGTTGGATCTAGCGCTTTCCGTTGTAGCATTTATGCCATTACTAGTCCAATGAATAAGAGCCCTGATATATTTAAACCTCAGTCGTAACACTGGACACACAGAGTTTGAAGCAATTTATGTCATAGGAAGCGGGAAAGACTGATTCTGGGAGAGAGTTCCAGAGCTCAGCTGTTGAATAGAAAAAAGACAGAGTAATGTTTCACTCTTGGGTTGGAGAGTTGCACAGAGTAGGGGTGGGATTGTGTTGCAAGACGGGTACCATGTGCCCTACGTAAAGGAGGTGGTATACACTGGGAAAGCTCTGAGGAACACTGATTATTATAGTAGCGATAGAATAGCGAGAGACATGCAACATCGCGGCGATGAATGGATGGGAGTTGAGGTACAGTTGAGAAGGTCATTTATAAAAATTAGAAAGAGAATAGGAGATAAGACAGAGCCCTGAGGAACACCAGAGTTTTTGGTGATGGGCTGGTCTATCAGAGTGAGAACTGAGCGATCTCTGCCATACCCGTAGCTTACTCTGACTGTTCCTTCTACTTATATCTTTTCTAGATCTCAAGTGACGGCGTCTCTTCCGTGGATTGACCTCCCAATCTACCAAGATTGGAAGCCAAAGCGTCACTTTTTCCTTTGCCCCTCAACTTTCTCTTCATAATTGCTGAGGGGCACAGGGCCCTGGGTGGGGCTTTGGTTTCCCGGGCGTTTCCTCACCCTCCCCAGCTCCCCGCCATGGAGTGGCTTCGGTCACCCAGGCTTTATTGTGGTCGGCAGGGAGGGTTCTGTGGGGACGCTCGGTTATGGCCTTGGCCTTGCTCAGGGCCTTGGGGCTGTTCGGCCAGGCAGCTTGGGGGACCGCAACAACACCAACAACACCAGAGTTTATAGGGTGAGGAAGTGAGCGATGGCCGTCCACAACCGCAGCTATGGAACGGCCGGATAGGAAATTAGAGACAAAGGCACAGATGGAGGGATAGAAACCGAAGGAGGGTAGTTTAGAAATTAAAGACTTGTGCCAGACTCTATCGAAGGCTTTCGATATGTCTAGTGCAATATAAAATAGGTGTTGAGTTTGGCTGTTTGTGGTATTTGTGGTGTTGTTGTTTTGTATTGTCTTTGTGCTGGGAGCTTCAGTTGGAGATTCTGCTGTGGCTGTAAGAGTTTGGGTCGTAGGAGGTGGTTTGATTAGTTTGTTCATGGTTAGTATTTATTTGTAGTTCCTTGATTTAACTTTCTTCTTGGTGGTCTCTTTCTTTTGGTTCGTTGGTGATGTTGGGATAAGTTTGGGTGCTGTTTAGTTTCTCTTCCTCTGTTGGGGGCTGACTCTCATTAGAAATATTTGAATAATTTTGTGAATGTTTTCTATGATCAAGTTTTCTCTTGTTCTGTATATATTGCTTTCTTCTCTCGTGCCTCATCTCCTTTCATTGTTCTCTTCTTTCTATTAATAATCCTCTGTCTGTTGGTCTGTCCCCTGGCAACGACTCGCCAAAATGCTCTGGACCACTTCCTTCTACTCTTAATTTAAATGTCTGCAACATACGTGGCCTTTCGTATAACTTCCACTCTGTGGAACACCACTTTTCCTCTGCCAACCCTGATCTTCTCTCTCTCACCGAAACTCAGTTGTCTGGGTTTACTGACAGCAAACCCTTCTCTGTATTATCTATTATCTACTATCTCTATCCTCAGTTTCAAGCCAAAGGTGGATGTTACGTATATGTATGCAACAATCTTACTTTCTCTCATGTTTCTAACTTTGATTCTTCTGAATTCTCAACTCTCTGGATAAAGCTTTCTTGTCACCCTCAAACAAAATATTTTTGCGCTGTCTATCTCTCCCCTAATTCTACTGACTTTCCAATTTTTTTTTACTATCTAACTTCTAAAGTGGAACACATTCTATCCATCTCTCCTTTCGCAGAAATCTCCATCTTAGGAGATTTCAACGTTCACCACCACCAATGGCTCTCCTCTGTTTCCACTGACCAACCTGCTGAACAAGCCTACATCTTTTCTATCTTAAATGACGTAGAGCAGTTAGTCCAGCAACTCACCCGTATCCCGAATCACTTCGGAGATCGGCTCAACATTCTTGACTTATGTCTAACTTTTAACCCTTCTGTTTCTACTGTAAATCTGTTCTCTCCATTGGGCTCCTCCGACCATAAACCTATCTGTCACCTGTCCTATCTCTCCGGTACGGCCACCCGATCCTCCCAGCCGGCGTCGCTTGTGGCACTTTGGCGATGCCGAATGGGAGGCTCTTTGCCAGTACTTCTTTGATTTCCCATGGAATTACTTCTGCTTCCATGACCGGGGACCCTCGGAGTCTGCTGAACGCATTACCGAGGTAATTATCTCGGGCATGGAAGCATGCATTCCATTTTCTTTCTCTCAGTCTAATGCAAACAAATCTTGGTTTACTCACGCTTGTTCTACTGCTGTCCGGAATAAGGAGGAAGCATTCAAACGGTACCGTCGCCTTAAAACTCAAGAATCTTAATACTTTCTATGTTTCTGCCCGGAATCAAGCTAAATCTGTTCTTTGACTCGCCAAACATTCTTTCATTAATAATAAATGCACTGAACTATCCAACTCTAGCTCTTCCCAAGCCTTCTGGCATCTAGCCAAAAACTTCACCAACAATTTTTCTTCCTTGTTTTGCCCTCCTCTTTTCCACTCTGAAGGCACCACCGTCACTTCTTCCTCTGACAAAACTGAACTCTTCACTAACACTTTCGCTGAAAACTCCACTTTGGACGATTCCGTTGCTATTCCTACCTCTCTCCTAATTATGCCTAACATTAATTTATCGAGAGGACTTCCCTAGTGGTTAAGGCCCCATTAATTACTCTTTCCATTCACATATGCATAGCCTACGTGAGTTGCAGTTGGGATGTGTGTACATGCTTAGATTGATATGCAGGATTCGAAATTGCATAATAAATCGTAGGCAGTGTCCACCATTCTTTAACTGTCTTCGTGGTGCGATGCATAAGGTGTTGATTTTCTGTGTGAGCATCCTGGATTCGAATCCACGGACTGCCACATGTGTTTGTAAATTTCATTAATCGATTTTAGGAGTATAGTTGGTTGTTGGAAGGAACATAATAATTGATATTGGTTCAGGGGTAATTTATCGAGAGGACTTCCCTAGTGGTTAAGGCCCCATTAATTGCTCTTTCCATTCACATATGCATAGCCTACGTGAGTTGCAGTTGGGATGTGTGTACATGCTTAGATTGATATGCAGGATTCGAAATTGCATAATAAATCGTAGGCAGTGTCCACCATTCTTTAACTGTCTTCGTGGTGCGATGCATAAGGTGTTGATTTTCGGTGTGAGCATCCTGGATTCGAATCCACGGACTGCCACATGTGTTTGTAAATTTCATTAATCGATTTTAGGAGTATAGTTGGTTGTTGGAAGGAACATAATAATTATAATCTCTTCCAAGGATGTACTTTCCACCTTCTCTGGGTTTAATACGAAGAAGGCGTATGGACCGGACGGTGTTCCTCTTATTGTACTCAAAAACTGTGAATCCGTGCCAATTCCCTGCCTAGGCAAACTCTTTTGTCTCTGTCTCTCCTCAAACGTCTTCCCTTCTTGTTGGAAGTTCGCTCTCATTCAACCTGTCCCAAAGAAGGGTGCCCGCTCTCAACCCTCCAACTATCGTCCAATTGCTCTCGTAACTTATATCTCTAAAGTGTTTTAAACTATCTCTGAGACTGCCAATATGGTTTCCTCTACTGGTGATCTTTCTTATCTTACTAACTCTAGGTCATCCTCCATTCGGGACTTCGGTGAGACTTTTTCTGTTGCGTTAGACATTGAATGCCTTTGAAAAGAGTCAGGCACAAATCCCTTATTTCCAAACTACCCTCCTTCGGTGTATCCCTCCTTCTGTGCATTTGTCTCTAATTTCCTTTCCGGCCGTTTCATAGCTGCGGTTGTGGACGGCCACCGCTCACTTCCTCAACCTATCAACTCTGGTGTTTCTCAGAGTTCTGTCCTATCTCCAATTCTCTTCCTATTATTAATTAACAACCTTCTCAACAGGACCTCAAGCCCCATCCACTCATATGCTGACGAATCTACATTGTACTATTCAACTAGTCTTCCACAACATCATTCACGCCAGGAACTTAAAAATTCACGTAAGGAGGCCACAAAATACCTATCTTTGGATCACTCCACTTACTCTGATTGGGGCAGAGAAAACCTTGTTACTTTCAATGCTTCCCAAACTCAATTTCTCCATCAGTCTACTCATCGCCCCCTTCCAGAAAACTATGACTTGCTCTTCAATAACATACAAATTAACCCTTCATCTTCTCTTAATAGTCTCGGTGTCTCTTTTTCTTCTTATCTCTCTTGGAAAAATCATATCATCACTCTTGCTAAAACAGCTTCCCAGAAGCTGGGTGTGCTCAACTACCTCCAGGGGTTCTTTACACCTGTGCAGCTTCTTGCTCTGTACAGGGGCAGAGTGCGTCCATGTATTGAGTATTGTTCACATGTGTAGGGAATATTCTCTAACACAGCACTTCTAGACAAAGTAGAAAAGAAAGCCTTCCGTCTCATTAACTCACGTCCACTCTTCAATTCTCTGCAGTCTCTCTCTCTTCACTGCAATGTTCCATCTCTCTCACTATTCTACCGCTATTACAATAATCAGTGTTCCACAGAGCTCTCTCAGTGTATACCACCCCCTCTACGTAGAGCACGTAGCACCCGTTTTGCAACACAATCCCACCCCTACTCTGTGCAACTCTCCAACCCAAAAGTGGAATGTTATTCTCAGTTTTTCTTCTATACAACTGCTGAGCTCTGGAACTCTCTCCCATAATCAGTTTTTCCCTCTTCCTATGATATTAATTGCTTCATACTCCTTGTGTCCAGGCATTTTGGCTCGAACGTCCCTTGATTTTGGCCCTGTCACTCTTTCAACTCTGGGGAAAGCAATCGCTACAGGCAGTTCTGCCTTTTGTCTCCCGCACTCGCATAGACAAATGCGAATTAAAGGTGTATATAATGTATGTGTAGTGGGCATTTGTATGCATTTTTTTTCGTTTTTTTGTTTTGTTTTATAGAAATGGATATATTATGGTCTACAGTAAATTATTTATATATAGGTCTAAATGAATGGTGTAAGTGTGTATTCCATGCACAACAAAGTTTATGTCCTTTACTAATTAGGCATATACTGTTAGGGAAGCGTATGTGTCTTTGTGTCGAATTGTGGGTATAATTGCGAGTATGGCCTTTGAACATCAAGTCAATAGTTGTACAATGTATGTTATATATATTCAATTTTGTAAATGGTATTACATGGGTAATTGTGATAATGAACAATCAACTGTGAGCTCTGGGAAGTGAGTGTGACCTCAGGGTTAATCACCATTAATTTAATTTGTTTTATGTTATTATATTTTGCCTACATACATCCCTTTTCGAATTTAGAAAACATCTTTACAACACGTAGTTCCCGGGGCACATAGCTGTGACTAAGTGTATTATATACAATTGCATTTTGATAGATCGAGTTATAGCCAGGTGCCTTTAACCCTTAAAAAGCGGCCCACCACTTAAGTCGAGTTAAATAAAGCTGGACTATGTGGCGGCGCTCGACATAACTCGAGTGGCAATTTCAGCACGTAATGTGGCTGAGAGAGAGAGACAAGTGGTGGCAGGAGACTAGCGAGCGTATGACTGCTCCAGACCACCGCGGCGAACCTACTGACACAAATCTCAGCTCCCTCCTCCCTCTCTCACTCGCTACATACTCAATTATGTACCGAAAGTACCGAATTACTTGCTTTTTGCACTCGCGTTGCACGGTTATTGCAAGAAAACTATCCATCATACAAGGATCGTTATGGTGTCATTCGAAAGCTCTGTTTATGCCCTTTCAGGGATAGATACTTGTTTTACGTTCTGGGTCTTATTTAGGCATGAAAATGATCACGTAAACAGCCCTATTTTGGCTAAAAACACCCCGCTGGGCGGTACACATAAATAAACCGCATAGGCCGCTCGTAAGGTGTTAAGAGAGACATCTCTCAAAAGGCTCAGCCTTATTTTTTTGTATTATTATTATATATTTTTGTTTTTTAACAAATCATTTGTAAGCAAAATTGTATTGTATACTAAAGGCTAAATAAAAAGATTTCAATTCAATTAAAACAAAAAAAGTAACAAGAAAGTGTATGGTATGCCGTAAATTACAAGGTAATGCCTACACCGCAGCCAGAGTACCCCCACTAGCACTACCAGAAGTACGTGCCACTCCTGCGGATCCCTATGAGCTGGTCACTGGGGTGGACTATGCAGGAGCAATTCCTGTCCGGGACTCACCAAATATGAAAGCATACATGATAACCTACTGTTCACACGTGCCCCCATGAGAGTGATTCATATTGAGGTGGTAAACAACATGACATGTGACAGCTTCCTGCACACATTCCGAAGGTTTAGTAGTAGGCAAGGTTTTCCTCAGATAATGATGAATGATAATGTGGGAACTTCTAGGTACCTGGAAGAGATAATGGAGGATCTCCGCCTTCAGACTCACCTTACAGACATTAGACTGATGTGAATGGTGATTTATCCCGGCAAGAGTACCATGGTTCGGGGCCATTTGGGAAAGAGCTATCGGAATAGTGAATTGCCTTGATATCAATAGAAGAGTTGACATCCATCCTACTGGAGCAGGAGGCTACCATAAATAATGGCCTGTTATCTTATGCATTAGGTAATCTGGAGGACCTTAGTCCTATTACCCCTTCCATGCTAATTAAAGTTAAATGCGCAGTTTTCCAAAGGATTCTGTCCAGCTGGAAGAAATGCAGGATCCGAGTTACGACAGCAAGGCCGTCATACATACCAGGTATAATTATATCAACAAACTGATCAAGGGCCTATGGAAGCGATGGTCCAGTGAATATCTGGTATCACTGTCGAGAGAAGCCTATAAATAAAAAACAAGATCAACCGGTGTATGACCAAAATTGAACGATGTGGTGTTTATATATGATGAGGGACCTCACATCTGGTGGAGCCTAGGATGCTTCTACCCAGGATAAGATGGTAATGTACAAGTAGCACAGATTAAAACTAAAATTGGCTTAACTACGAGATCTATCACCAAATTGTATCCACTGGAACAAGATGTTGAGTTGCTACAGCTCCCTCTTCCAGCGGCTGCTATGGATCAAGGTTCCTGTTACCTCACTCCACCTTCAACTGCGGTCGCTGCATCCTCCACCGAGATACTAATCCCGTTCGAAACCAACCTCCGCGTCGGGCCACTGTTAGCACTTCACAGTTATGGAGATCTAATATTGCTGCCGTGTTACTGTAAATATTGTAAATATTGGTGGCGGGAACGTGTCGAGACTTTATAGTAGGTGTGTATCTCGACATCTTAGCATTAAGTGTTTTGAATGTGGCGCCAATTGATACATATTTGCCTTTGTATATATAAATCAGTCAGTCAGGTTCTAAGTCATTAGAATCTAGTAAGTTTAATCTATACAAATATATTTAATCATAAATATATTTTTGTGATAGCCATTACAATAGATGATTAGGTATTTTGGTATTTATTCTCGTATCTCCACGCATATGTCGTGGATATTTGCGGGTCTGAACTTTCCAGTAGACTCACTCTAGCTATCGGACCCATATCGTCAACACCTACATTATTATTATTATTATTATCAGATACTACATGTGAGCCCCACCGAAGAGCCATGGGGAGACTATATACTGTACATGCATCCTAAATCACCTAACCAACTTCCATAGCTAAGTCAACCTCTTAGTTATATATGTAGTGGCCACTAATTTGATATACTTTCTCTCTAACTATTCGAGCTATCAACTAAACTATTAAATTTAAAGTGTAAGTAAATCTTGTAATGAAAGTGTTTTGTATACAGTCCACTAAAGTTAGCATAATCATATATTTTCTTTCCACCGTCTCAACATATATATAATGTGTTAGTGTTCTCTATAATCATGCATTGTGCATATTATAATATGTACCTCTATCCAATACCCATATTGTTTGGTAGTCAAGTAAATGCCCAAATACAGCAGATGTGGAATCTAACCCTTGCAGAACAGCCATTTAAACCTTCCCGCCAGAGCTGGATCCGGGTGAATTCTCGTGATTTTGGAGCGCTTATCAATACGCAAAAAAATTGCCAAACTTACGATATATATACAGTATATCCAGAGGCAGTACTTGTTATCTTGTGATGGGTAAAGACTAGAAATCTCTAGACCAAGTGGTTCAGTATTTATTGTTAACACATAAATTGCGAAGCCATGGTAGTTCAAACCCTACCGCCAAGCGAAGGCATTTGGTTCTATTCTGACGAAAATTGTCATATGTAACATATATATAATTATTACTTATCCATATGAGCCTATTTTGCTTTTAATATGAACATATGAACATTTATAAGAGCAATACAAGAAGTGGGAATAGCATTTGGAGAGTGAAAAAGACGTATTAGTACCGCAAGGTCGAATCATGAGGCGAGAGCAGGGGGGGCGTATATGTTCCCTCTACAAGCTCTAGATCGATACTGATGAGTCTGAGTAGAATTCTCTGTGTTGCAAGGATCTCTAGATGCCTCACCTGTGTTAAAGAGACCGGGATGGGGAATTTTGCGTCAAAAATTACCCGATAAAAGGGGGAATAAGAGGAAAAGTAGCTGATAATTGAGGAGGGGGGAAATGGAGGGGAAGGGGGGTTGGGGGTACAGATATGTAGGAGTGGTAGCAAGTAATGGAGGGAAATTATCTCCCCTAATCACAAATTGCTTTGTTTTGAGTGCCACTGGGGGGTTTTCTAATTGTTTTGTTTATGCTCTTGATCTATTGAGGATGGTCGCAGTGCACCAGAAAAACCTCTTATTGAGGACGGTCACCGTTTTGGGGTTAAAATAAGTAGGTCAGTTATGGCCACCGCGAGCCTAGAACCGTGTAAACTCCTGAGTTTCGTCATTTAGAGATACTCATATCTCTGCAAATGCATGGCCTAACCTAGGTTATATACATACCAGAGGCATTATTCAGTGTTATCTTTCTATGGGTGAAGACTAGAACACTGTACATTAAGTGGTTATTGTGTAAGGTGAGACAATTATTCTGAGTGTTTTGTTATGGTACTGAAAACTGTTTGAATGTGGTAACGCAGTGTTGGGGAGCCACAGCTACGGTCTATATACATTCGTTCGAGAATGATTATTGATTGTGGATTATGTATTATGTATTAATATTGATTATATTGATCATTGATTACTGATATATTTCACCATTGTAACCTTTTAATAAATCACTGTTTACTGCTTTCATGAATCGTTTGGGACTCAGGAAAAGTAATACAAGCTTTTGTTAGGCTTGTTTACAAGCAGAAGTCACCTGACTGACTGGCTATGTGTTTTTGTTCTTGTTGGTTATACGGACCATTCACAAAGACAAGAAAGCTTTCTCTAGTGCAGTTTTAAGTGGTTTAAGGCCATGAAATAATGCTATGGAGCTATGTAGGCCAGCCGTGAGACATGGGGAACACTCGATATGGAGCTATCGAGCCCAACCGTGCGAGGGTTAAGCATTCTAAAAAGTCTTAATCATCGTAAATCAGCCACCCTCCTCTTCCCGACGATAATAGCCCCATTAGAACTATTAAACTGCATTTGTTACGGTTATTAATGACTTAGTTATAATATGGAGCTGCATTCAATGTCTAGAATGTATGGTAGGCATAGAAATGTTAGCATGTAATATATTCTTCCTGTTTGGAAGGCTACTCATAGTGAGGGCTGTTAAGGGAAAATGTTGAGGTGTAGGGGACACGCCGGACAAAAGTACCATTTTTTTTTCTGGTTATTTATATGGCTAACACTTTAGATTTTGTGTAGGCCCCACGTGATAGGAGCAATAGGTCATGAGTTATGGGCAAATTTCTAATTTTAGGCGATGGACGAGGGGTGAAAATACTTCAACAGTATTATGTTACAAATAATGTTAACTAGACAACTAAATAATAAATAAAATTTCTTATTTATGTTATTTCAGTACTGCGATACAATCCTAAAGCATGAACTCCTCGGCCTCCTCCTTGTCAGAGCCCATCGAGAGGGTGACTTTGTTTTTTTATATGGAGTCACTGAAAGCCCTGGCACCGTGGTTCTTAGCCTTAGACCACCAGAATTATGCCCGCTGGATCCCTGTTCACATACGTGACATGGAGAACCTGCCGTCTTCTATCATGGAAGAATTTGTGAATCACAGACACTGGGTGATACGCAAAACAGCAAACAAGTTCTCGGCCATTCCTATCAACCATGCTCATGAACAGAATAATGAGCTGGTGAAGGGTTCTGGTGGGACAGTTTGACTCACGGAAAATCCATCTGCTTTTAGGAAATGGGTGCTAGCAGGTCCCGAACAAGCACGTCTGCTTACAGAGTTTGAAGACTGTTCTAGCATGGAAAATGAAGATCACTCTCACTATGAACAAACCCGGTCAACACAGGAGAGCTTCGAGGAACAGGTGGTGAAACTTACAAACACAATGAGGGAAATGGGCAACACATTTCTCAATAATACTGAAGAGCTTCTGACTTTGGACACTCATGATGTCCTTAACCAGTCTGTGGTGAATACTGTGCGCACGATTGAGACACTTGGCAAACAACAATTCAGTGACTACTGCAAATTAGTTCTTGATGACTGTGAACGGTCTATTCATGACCCAATGAAGAAGAACTCCCTTCCACTGTTCAAGTCTCCTTTTCGAAAATCAAGAGGTATACAAGCAGACAAGATTTAAGGTCTAAATAGAGATGTAAGCCTTTTATCAAGACTGTACATCGTTGCACAACACAGAGAGATTGGGACATGAATACTTTCTTCAGCCATGAAAACAACAGTTTTCCACCTTCACTTTCAGTCAAGGGAAAGCTTCGTCTTGGCAGTAAGTCTGACCTGCTGAAATGTTTAATCAAGAAAGTGGAGAATGATGCACCGAACATCCTTCACCGTGATGACACTGATGATGATGCAGAGATGAATGTTTTGGAACTTGGACCTGAGCTGATGACGTCCCTCGAGGAACCAGTTGAGGCAGATTTACCATCTACATTTGACGTGAAGGTGCTAGATGGTGATGCCGTGGTGCATCTCCTCCAACCGTTTGGCGTGAAGACGTTTGAAGACTATGCCAACGATATCTTCATACCTTACATAATACAGCAGCTCAGCAACACAAGAAGGGTGAACATTATCTGGGATAGGTACGCCAAGGACAGCATCAAAAGTTCTGCCAGGCAGAAAAGAGGCAAAGGTATATACGAAGAAAGGTTAGAAGTCAAACCAAAATCCCAGGACATTGGAAAGACGTTTTGTGTGATGCAGACAACAAGCAGGAGTTGTTCACCTTTCTTTCGGAGAAGGTTTCAGGCAATGAATTTCTCCCAGGGAAGGAAGTTGTTCCAACATAATTATGGAGAAGATGTTGTGGTCAGAGGCACTAACAATTTTATACCACCTTGCAACCATGAAGAGGCAGACACAAGAATGTTCTTCCATCTTCAAGATGCCTTGGAACAGGGATGTACAACATGTCTGCTTCGTACTTTTGACACTGACATTGTGGTCATTATCATAGGCAAATTTCACCAGTTCCAGTACGCATACCCTAGGGCCAATATTTAGGTGGCATTCGGCACCGGGAGGAACTTTTCAAATATCCACATCAATGCCATCGCTCACGTTTTAGGAAGGGAGACATCCACAGCCTTGCCTGTATTTCACAGCTTCACTGGCTGTGACACTGTTTCTTCATTCCTTGGAAAAGGGAAAAAATCTGGATGGGAGGCCTGGAAATGTTTCCCAGATGCTACAAAGGCATTTTGTAGTAATGCAATGAACCCATTCACAACAGTGAACGTTCAGTGTGAGAACTTCGTAATTCTTGAACACTTCGCAGTGCTCTTGTACCAGAGAACGAGCCGCCTGGAGTCTGTGAATGAAGCTCGTCGAATAATGTTTTGCCAGCAAAGCAAGACAATGGAAGCTATCCCCCCAACAAAGTCTTGAACACACAAAGCGTGCTGTGTACCAAGCAGGAATTTGGTCCACATGTCACCTACCTCAGCCGCAAATACCTTCTCCAGAGGATTGGGGGTGGAAAATGGACACAAACAGCCAGTGTTGGACCCCATTCTGGTAAACACTTCCCATTGCATCCAAGGTATGTGGCGAACTTATTAAGTGTGGCTGTAAGGCTCAGGTTGGCTGCACAGGCAGGTGCGTTTGCAAGAAGGCGATGTGGACCTGCACCGAACTTTGCAAGTGCAGTTGCGACAAGACCTGAAAGACGGTGTGTGTGTGTGTGTGTGTGTGTCCCCTGACAGGCAGTTCAGTGTGGTCTATGTTTCTTTCTTCACTTGAAACCTTTGCATTCATACGATCAGCCAACATAAATGTTATTATGCTTCATGAGAAATGCATAACATCATGTTTTATCAAATATAAGTTCAAAATGCAAATGTTTTGTCTATTATTTTTCTTTATTTATCTTATTTTCAGGTCAAACTTTTAATTTAAAATGTTCGATTGGTTTCTAGAAAAGTTAACCACACTGCGGACATAGTTCGTTCAGTCCGATTTTTCACAAAGATCATGTGACGTAATCCAAAACCCTGATCTAGTGGGGCCTACCCAAAATTTGATGTATAGGACCAAATAAAGCATCACACCAAGCTTTGTGCTTTTGTCCAACTTGTCCCCCTCATTCCCTTAACAGCCCTCACTATCAGTGGTGGATATAGTCAGAGTATCGACATTTAAATGTCCAGAGGGCGAGAAAACAGTGTCAATCTGTTTTAGCGGCCACTTGTGTTATTACATTGGTAGGGAGAGTTATACTTAGCTTCCACAGTTGCCATTTCGTTTAAGGGGGTTCACCGTTTTTGTTTTTATCTTTCTCTCCTTTTCTCTCTTTCCCTGGCTTGTATCCATTCGGCCCCATTCAGCCAACTGTTTTAAGACGTTTATCCCCATCCAGGTGTCGATTTGTTCCTGGTGAGCGATAGCGAGCCAGCTTTGTATGGAGAAATCCGGCTTTGCCGGAGACATTTGTCTATCGAAAAATTTAAAAAATTAGCTTGGTGTCAAAACAAAAATATATTTATATGCTGGCTCGCTACCACTCGCCAGGAATATATTGACACCTGGATGGGGGTAAATGTCTTAAAACAGTAGGCTGAATGGGGCCAAATGGATACAACCCAGAGAGAGAGGGAGAGAAAGAGAAAAAAAGCGAGGTGGGCTCCCTTAATCAGACTAGTTATGCCATTACTATAACACTAAAACGTATGATTGACAAGAGCGTTAATGACTTAAGAAAATGCAGTTTATAGTGTTTTAATAATTGTTTGTAATATATGCGAGGTAAACATCGAGATCACTAAAGAAACATTTGATTGTGTTATATGCAACTGTTCAGTGCATGTTACATAATTTACAGGGTGACCCAAAAAAAACTCCCACATTTCAAAAGTAAATGAAACAAAAATGGTTAAAGATAATCAAAATATTATTTGCACACATGGAACTTCATTCAATACCATTTTTATTCATCATGTTTTAAACATGACATCCTCCAAAAGGTGGTCGTCATTGTCTATACACGCTTGGAGGCGATTTCTGAAGGCTGCCATGGCTCGACGGGTCATGTCGGGTGGAACAGCTGTTATCTCCTGCTGAATAGCAACCTTAAGGGCTTCAAGAGTTTGGGGTCGAGGAGTATACACTCCTGATTAAAGGTAGCCCCACAGAACAAAAAATCACAAAGGGGCGAGGTCAAGGGAATGGGCCGGCCACCCAACATCCCCACGCAACAAGATCACCCGATCAGGAAACATTTCCCTAAGCACTTGCAATGATCGATGCGTGGTTTCAGCCATTCCCCTGACCTCGCCCCTTGTGATTTTTTGTTCTGTGGGGCTATCAGGAGTGTATACTCCTCGACCCCAAACTCTTGAAGCACTTAAGGTTGCTATTCAGCAGGAGATAACAGCTGTTAACATCGCCGACGCGCCTGGCGCGTCGGCGATGTATGTAACGCACAGTCCCAGAGACGCACCTGGCGCGTCACCCTAATTGCGCCGACCGTAACCTCAGGTGTAGCCACTCAAGAGGGCTCAGATTTGTATGGGAACTGTGTACGTGTCCCACGCAACCGTGCCGATGGTTGAAAACTCTCAAAGTCCACGTGCGTGCGCGTGAGCGTGCAATAACCTGTTTTTTGGGGGTAATTGCCTTCAATTTCTTACTCTTGTAAAATACGTTTTCGGGGGCTCTGTAGGACCATTCTTTAAGCTTTTTGAGCGGTTTTTCGTGGTTTTTCCTTCATTCCTAACCCATTCGCTATTGTTTCTGGAATAAAACAATTTTTTGAAAACCGGCCGGGTTCTGGTGAACAAACATTACAAAACTAGCCGGGGCTGGACGGGTTAAGGGGATAGTACTCGCTTTGTCGGCTTCTCGATTCCCTCGTGTTTAGCATATTAGTTTTGAGGTTCTAAGACGTTCGTTCCGTTAGTTTGGCAAATCTGAGACCTTTCACCTCATGATTTTATCAATATTAAGACCTTTCGTGCCCTTTAGGTGTCGATTTCGCTAGCTTATTAATTAAGAAGGAACCGGCCTTTGGCCGAGACATTTTTCTTCCGAAAAATGTATAAATTTATCTTGAAAGAGAACCTAGGGGGTGTTTTTCTAAGCTTGATGGAGGTCTAGCGAGGAAACTCAAAAATAAATAAATAAATAAATATATAGACCAAAAACAAAGCACTACCCCTTAACCCTTTCACTGCGGGCATATTTCCACCAATTTCAGCCATATTAGGGTTCATTCAGGCATTCCTGATTGATTAGGCAAGTTTCTGAATGAAATTAAATATATTCAGCCGAAAACTAGATGAAAATAGCTTCTAAATGACACCAAAACGAGCTTCGTAGCTCGCGGGGTTCACCCGCAGCGCTACCATAGATATTCACTAAAATTTGCAATTTTCGCTAATTTCTCGCTACATTTGCCTTTGGCAGCACTGTATATCTCGCGAGACTCTGACTCAGAGCCTTCAGTGCCACGGCCGTCTGGCTGGGAGAAGGAAGTGTGGCCTGCCGCGTTCACGCTACCTTGCACCCGATTTTACAGGCTTTATGAGACTTTAAAAGCCTGTAAATTGCTGTAAATTGCCATGGCGTTCCGGAACGCCTCCCGCAGGGAAAGGGTTAAGGTACAAAAGATTTCTACGGGGACCACCTCAGCCGATGGACTATGTATTTTCAGCCTCAATGGCTGCCGAGTAGAAATAATAATCTATTGGCAGACGTTATGATCCCAGAGGGGGTAACTGATTAATATTATTTATCTAGAACCCTCAAACTCCATCTCTTATAGAATAATATAGAGGCAATTGCCAAGCAGTGTTCGTAGTTTGTGGAGTGAGCGCCACCTCACGGTTGTCGCTTATAGGTGGCTGCCCTATTTGGCTTGGGTTGGCGTGGCTGTCATCTTGCTGTGACCCCCATGATGGTATACTGTATTATAATAATTATAATAATAATATTTATTCAGTTAGCATTTTACAGAGTTGGTACCACATAATATGTTACAAATATGACATGTACCAGCCTTGCATAATTCCAACTAAGGATAGCCCAACAAGGCCGTTAGGCGTATTTCCATTGGGGTCCTTGTGGGATTAGGTTGGCTGGGGAACAGGGGAGGATAAAAGAAATAGATACATTTGAGAAAGTATTTCTAGGGGGTTATTTTAAGATACCTTACATCCTAAAGTATATATCAGTAATCCGTAATCAGTAATAATTTAAGTTTGTTTTGCCTATCTCTTATGTCGTATTTAGTAGTAGACATAAGCTTGGTGCTCCCTTCTCGCAGCTGTCCGGTTCAGGTGTTCCTTCAGGCTACGTCTGAAGGAATACAGTGTTCTCTTATCACGGACTGACTGGGGTAGGTTGTTCCAGTCTTTGATGGCAGTGAAGAAGAATGTTTGCTTACCCTGTCCTTGGATTCTCGGAACCGTAAAATTAAACATCCTATTTCTCTTATTATGACAACTCCTCTCATTTGCTTTAACAAAATCACTCTTTAGATACTCTGGAGCTCTGTCATAGAATATCTTGAAGGTATTAGTGAGCCTGATTTGTTTGGCCCTGTCAGAGACATTGAGCATACCTAGTGACTGAAGTTGTTCCTGACCAACATGCGATCTGGGTCCTAGGTTCAGCATGAACCTAACCATTTTATTTTGAGTGACCTGAAGTTTGTGCTGTGCTGATTTAGATGATGCAGAGTACCAGGATGACACAGAATAGTCAAAATGACATTGAACAAGCGCTTGGCAAAGGGTCTTTTTGGTCGCCGTTGGCAAGCATCCCACCTGTCTGTACAGATATTTTATACGTGCTCTACACTTACTCAGGATAGATTCCAAAATTGTTTCACCTGACAAAGTCGAGTCCAGTTTCAGTCCGAGATATTTAACTTGTGACACTGTTGTTATAGGAATATTATCGTAAATACGATAACAGTCCTCCAGCAGCTTCATGGTTAGGTAGTGACCTTGGTTCGTGCCCACCACCACCGGTACTGAACCCTTGCCTAGGTAAGGATAGGCATTGAACATATAATATGTTCGGCAGTCGCAGGCAAGGACCAGCTTGATACCATATCTGTGAAGGGAAGAAACAAATTATGAATACTTCAAATTCCAGGTAAGGTACGTCAATAAATCGTGAAGGTAGGTAAGGTAAGTCATTAGTGAAAGTAGGTCAGGTAAGTCATGAGGCGAAGGCAGTCATCCGGTGGTCAGGTAAGTATACAAATCGTGAAGGTAGGTAAGGTAAGTCATTAGTGAAAGTAGGTCAGGTAAGTCATGAGGCGAAGGCAGTCATCCGGTGGTCAGGAAAGTATACATTTGTAAAGGTAAGTAATCATTGAAGGTACATCAATAAATAACATAAATTACATAAATATAATGGATTAAAACATAAATGAAAAAGGTTATGTATTATATAAGGTAAGTCTTTCATTCACTTTCACTTTCTTCCCCCACCCCCCAACTCCCAAAGTGTCACCACACTTCCCTTCACCCTTCCCACTTCTCGTTCATCTCCACTTTCACCCTAAACAAATAAAAAGTATACTTACTTAGCAGGTTTGTTGGGGATGTAGGTCTTGAAGACACAACGCCCTCGGAAGGCCAACAGCTGCTCGTCCACGGTGACAGCCTCTCCCGGGATGTAGTGTTGCCTGCAGTGGGCTATCAAGCTGTCCCACAGCTCCCGAATGGCCGCGAAGCGATCAGTGGCTCTTCTCGCCACACGAGTTGCAGCGTCGTCAAACCTGATGCACCTCATCAGGAAACTGAAGCGGGTCTCTGACATGTCACATCTATATAAGGGACACCCTAGATCGCTGCTAAACATCTCCTCAGCAGAGATGTGGTTGCCTTTCTTTGCCCCGGAGACTATCAGAACCCCAATAACTGTCTTGAGTTCTGTCAAAGTAACGTCGCTGTAGGTACTGCTGGCCTTCTGCATTCTATCCCTCACTTTCCTTATGAAGGTGTTTGTGTGTAGACACACCTTTGCTAACATAGTAGCATAAAAAAAGAGCATGAAAATGTCAGGTATGGTGTTTGCCAGGAAGGTGTGTGGTGCGGGGCCCTCCACGTATCCAAGGGAACTTCTCTTGCGTTTCGGTCGGTTGGGTGGTGGTGTTTTGCTCCAGTTTGTCCCGTCACGGGCAGTAACCGTGTTTCTCATGGCAGGAAAAGAGTACAGCGGATCAAATGGAGGGACTGTAGGGGCGGCAGGGTCTGCAACAGGGGCTGTGGCACGTGTAGGGCTCGCTGAAGGGGCTGCCGTGGGGACTGGCAGGTCTGGAGAGTCGGGATTTCCAATAGGAACTGGTGTGCTAGCACGTGGTGAGCGTCGCAGTCTGGCAGGGGAGGGTGGGGTTAGCCCGGGGTAGGGTGGGTTGGCCGGGAGGGCAGGGGAGGGAGGTCCCCGATTCTCGGCCCCATCGACCTCTGGCTCAGAGTCATAATTTGGACCGTACATCTCCTCTAGCCCTGCGTCCATGGGTTCTATGATAACATCTTCCCCACAGTCCACAAATTCAATGGTATCATCTTCCTCATCATCAAGGTGCTCGAGTAATGAGGTGATTTGTGCGTCTGTAAGCTGGCTCGGTGAGGACATGGCAGTCTGTTCGAAATCAAGAAAATCGAGAATTAGGGAAAATATTCATAATAAATAGTAAATATGCTCAAATGTCTATCAATTTTATTGGGCAAGCTAGGTAATCTATCTCTCCATCATTGAAGCACTAGCAGGCATAAATCGGTACATAAACATAGGTGTTACAAGCGTGAAAGTACAGAAAACCAAAACGGAAAAATGTACCTTGGAACCTGAGTGCTGTGGTCAGAATGACCCTAGGGGTCTAGTAGTGCTAGAACGGCTAGAGCGAGCGGGGCGTACGTCTGCACACTGATGGAGGTGGGTGTAGACTGGTGTTCCCTCACCCCACAACCCCTCTGTTGGCCCGCGTCATGCCACTACATGCGAAAACTAGTTCCCGCGCGCAACCTTGGGGTCTCAATGACCCCCCCAATCCCCTTCTAGGGTGCTTGATGGAGGTCTAGGGAGGAAACTAAGAAATAATCGAATAAATACAAAATTAAATAAACAAATAAATAAAATTACCCGACTCATTTTATCAAATGGTTAACTTTGGATACATTAAATGCGTGTTTGTGTGTAGGTAACTAGCTATGCCCAAATATTATTATTGGCTAGGAAATGGGCGTTTTAAACCCGTAGATTTAATACACAAATGTAATCCGTCACCTCCAGTTTTAAGAGACCACTAATTATATGCATATTAAATGTGTGTGTGGGAAAAAAAGAGAGAGAGAGAGAGAGAGAGAGAGAGAGAGAGAGAGAGAGAGAGAGAGAGAGAGAGAGAGAGAGAGAGAGAGAAAAGCAAACTAAATGATTACCGGTACATAAATAAAATAAAATAGTAAATTGAAATAAAATTGAAATATACTCTCCCCTTAACCCCCTTCAGTCATCAAAATATAGTCTGGATTAACCCATATAGTACCGGTGACGTCCTTTTCATCATATTCTGGCAACTATTAGATGATATTATTCAGCTGAGGAAGGTCGTCAAACAGTTAAAAGGTTACAGACTGTCTCAATGCATCCCTAGCTACAATTTATAATTCCTAAGCTTCATAAAAAACGTCTAAAAGTAGCTGATATAAAATAACGTCTAAAAGTAGCTGATATAAAATAACGTCTAAAAGTAGCTGATATAAAATAACGTCTAAAAGTAGCTGACATAAAATAACGTCTAAAAGTAGCTGACATAAAATAACGTCTAAAAGTAGCTGATATAAAATAACGTCTAAAAGTAGCTGATATAAAATAACGTCTAAAAGTAGCTGATATAAAATAACGTCTAAAAGTAGCTGATATAAAATAACGTCTAAAAGTAGCTGATATAAAATAACGTCTAAAAGTAGCTGATATAAATTAACTTCTAAAAGTAGCTGATATAAAATAACGTCTAAAAGTAGCTGATATAAAATAACATCTAAAAGTAGCTGATATAAAATAGCGTCTAAAAGTAGCTGATATAAAATAACGTCTAAAAGTAGCGGATATAAAATAACGTCTAAAAGTAGCTGATATAAAATAACGTCTAAAAGTAGCTGATATAAAATAACGTCTAAAAGTAGCTGATATAAAATAACTTCTAAAAGTAGCTGATATAAAATAACGTCTAAAAGTAGCTGATATAAAATGACGTCTAAAAGTAGCTGATATAAAATAACGTCTAAAAGTAGCTGATATAAAATAACGTCTAAAAGTAGCTGATATAAAATAACGTCTAAAAGTAGCTGATATAAAATAACGTCTAAAAGTAGCTGATATAAAATAACGTCTAAAAGTAGCTGATATAAAATAACGTCTAAAAGTAGCTGATATAAAATAAAAGTAGCTGATATAAAATAACGTCTAAAAGTAGCTGATATAAAATAAAAGTAGCTGATATAAAATAATGTCTAAAAGTAGCTGATATAAAATAACGTCTAAAAGTAGCTGATATAAAATAACGTCTAAAAGTAGCTGATATAAAATAAAAGTAGCTGATATAAAATAACGTCTAAAAGTAGCTGATATAAAATAACGTCTAAAAGTAGCTGATATAAAATAAAAGTAGCTGATATAAAATAACGTCTAAAAGTAGCTGATATAAAATAAAAGTAGCTGATATAAAATAATGTCTAAAAGTAGCTGATATAAAATAACGTCTAAAAGTAGCTGATATAAAATAACGTCTAAAAGTAGCTGATATAAAATAAAAGTAGCTGATATAAAATAACGTCTAAAAGTAGCTGATATAAAATAACGTCTAAAAGTAGCTGATATAAAATAAAAGTAGCTGATATAAAATAAAAACGACGTCGCCGGTCGTACCGTACCACTTGGACCACTCAAGTGGTCCGGTACGTACCTACCGGCGACGTCGTTTTTATTTTATATCAGCTACTTTTATTTTATATCGGCTACTTTTAGACGTTATTTTATGTCAGCTACTTCTAGACGTTATTTTATATCAGCTACTTTTATTTTATATCAGCTACTTTTAGACGTTATTTTATATCAGCTACTTTTAGACGTTATTTTATATCAGCTACTTTTAGAAGTTATTTTATATCAGCTACTTTTAGACGTTATTTTATATCAGCTACTTTTAGAGTAAGGGTTAAGGGGAGATTTCCACTTGAGGGATTTTTTTCTTTACCCCTTTCTCCCTCATGTTTAGCCCCATTGCTTTTGAGATTTTAAGACGTTCGCCCCATTAGTTTGGCGATTTTAAGAACTTTCACCCCATTTATGTCACTTTTAAGACCTTTCGTCCCATTTAGGTGTCGATTTTTTCCTGGCGAGCGATAGCGAGCCTGTAATTTAGGAGGAACCGGCTTTCGGCTGGGAAATTTTTGACCGAAAAATGTACAAATTTATCTTGAAAGGGGTTCATGTGGGTGTAATTTCAAGCTTGATGGAAGTCTAGGAAACACACATAAAACCTCCCCTTAAAGTATAGGATATTATGATACCGGTTATTAAATTAATCTATCAGTACTTCCTTCTACCGGTATGACTGTATCAATAAGTTAACAACGGGAGATGGGGCGTTTTTCTGGTCCCCCTTCTTCCTCGTGTTTAGCATGTAAGTTTTGAGATTTTATGACGTTCGGTTCATTTGTTTGGCAATTTTAAGCCATTTCGCCCCATTTCTCTGTCAATATTAAGACCTTTCATGCCATTTATGTGTCAATGTTTTCCTGGCGAGCGATAGCGAGCCTGTATTTTTGGAAGAAACGGCCTTCGGCCGGGACATTTTTGTACCGAAAAATGTATACATTTATCTTGAAAGGGGGTCTAGGGGGTGTTTTTGTAAGCTTGATGGAGGTCTAGCAGGACACTAAGAAATAATCGAATACACGAATTAATAGGAAAACAAAAATCAGAAAAAAATAAAATAAATAATAAAATAAAATCCAATGAAATCCAAACCGACCCATCTGCCCTTAACCCCCTTCAGTCATGATATAGTTTGGATTAATGAATAGGATATTATGATACCGGTAATTAAATTAATCTATTACGGTAGTAGGCCTACTTCCTACTATCGGTATAACAGTGCCAATAACACCTTAACCCCCTTCAGTCATCATATAGTTTGGATTAATGTATAGGATATTATGATACCGGTAATTAAATTAATCTATTGGTACATTCCTGCTACCGGTGCGACTGTGCCAATAAGTTAATAACGGGAGATGGGGCGTTTTTCATGTTTAGCCCCATTAGTTTTTTAGTTATTTTATATATTATTATGATTTGTTTTTTCCTCGCTAGACCTCCATCAACTTTAAACAAAACACCCGCTAGCCCCCTCTTCAAGATAAATGTGTAAATTTTTCGGTAGGAAAATGTCCCGGCCGAAGGCTGATTACTCTTAAAATACAGGCTCGCTATCGCTCGCCAGGAAAAAATCGACACCTAAATGAAACGAAAGGTCTTAATATTTTAATATTGACAAAGAAATGGGACGAAAGGTCTTAAAATTGCCAAAATAATGAGCCGAACGTCTTAAAGCCTCAGCACGAATGGGGATAAGCATGAGGGAGAAAGGGGGCCAGAAAAACAAGTACAAATGGTCAAATGATTTGGATTAATGGTAGCCTACCCGGTAGGATATTATGATACAGAACCGCTAATTAAATTAATCTATCAGTACTTCCTACTACCGGTATGACTGCGCCAATAAGTTAACGGTATTATGGGTTCCCTGTCATGTTTGACGAAACCCCATTCCCCATCATGTTTAGCCCCATTAGCTTGGGGATTTTAAGACATTTCGTCCGATTGTTTGTCCATTTAAAGACCTTTCGTGCCATTTAGATGTAGATTTTATATTGTGGCGAGCGAGAGCGAGCCTGCAAAATGTGCTAATTTTGGCATTTTTTTTTTTTTTTTTTTTTTGTATAGAATAATGGAGGTCTAGGAAGCAAACCAAAATATATAGTATGAACAAATATATAGTATGAACAAATATATAGTATGAACAAATATATAGTATGAACAAATATATAGTATGAACAAATAAATGAACAAATATAGTATGAACAAAATATAGTATGAACAAATATATAGTATGAACAAATATATAGTATGAACTATAGTATGAACAAATATCCGTATGAACTATAGTATGAACAAATTAGTATGAACAAATATATAGTATGACTATATAGTATGAACAAATATATAGTAAACCTTAGCTATATCAGTCCTTCCTGCTACCAATATATATAGTATGAACAAATATATATATAGTATGAACAAATATATAGTATGAACAAATATATAGTATGAACAAATATATAGTATGAACAAATATATAGTATGAACAAATATATAGTATGAACAAATATATAGTATGAACAATATATAGTATGAACAAATATATAGTATGAACAAATATATAGTATGAACAAATATATAGTATGAACAAATATATAGTATGAACAAATATATAGTATGAACAAATATATAGTATGAACAAATAAATAAATAACCTTATAAACTAAAATCGTAATGGTTTTGATAAATAAACCTTAGCTATATCAGTCCTTCCTGCTACCAATAAACCTTAGCTATATCAGTCCTTCCTGCTACCAATAAACCTTAGCTATATCAGTCCTTCCTGCTACCAATAAACCTTAGCTATATCAGTCCTTCCTGCTACCAATAAACCTTAGCTATATCAGTCCTTCCTGCTACCAATAAACCTTAGCTATATCAGTCCTTCCTGCTACCAATAAACCTTAGCTATATCAGTCCTTCCTGCTACCAATAAACCTTAGCTATATCAGTCCTTCCTGCTACCAATAAACCTTAGCTATATCAGTCCTTCCTGCTACCAATAAACCTTAGCTATATCAGTCCTTCCTGCTACCAATAAACCTTAGCTATATCAGTCCTTCCTGCTACCATAAACCTTAGCTATATCAGTCCTTCCTGCTACCAATAAACCTTAGCTATATCAGTCCTTCCTGCTACCAATAAACCTTAGCTATATCAGTCCTTCCTGCTACCAATAAACCTTAGCTATATCAGTCCTTCCTGCTACCAATAAACCTTAGCTATATCAGTCCTTCCTGCTACCAATAAACCTTAGCTATAGGGTATTATGATACCGGTAATTAAATTAATCTATCAGTCCTTCCTGCTACCAATAAGTTAGAGGTATTATGGGTTCCTAGGATTTCCCTTTGAAGTTTTTTTGATCTATTAATTCTTCTTAATGGGAGGCAGTTGGTTTTTCGAGTCCTTCTCCTCCCTCATGTTTTTCCCTACCGGTATTTGTTAGTTATGAGATTTCAAGACATTAGCCCCATTAGTTTGGCGATTCTAAGACATTTCGCTCCATTTATTTGTCAATATTTAGAATTTCGTGTCATTTAGGTGTCGATCTTTTCCTGGCGAACGATAGCGAGCCTGTAATTGTAAAAGGAATCGGCCTTCGGCCGGGAAATGTACAAATTAATCTAGAAGGTGGGTCTAATTATATATATTTTTTTTAAAGTTTGATGAAGGTCTAGGGAGGAAACTCCACAATATAATTAATGAAAACAAAAAATGGACCAAAAAGTGAACCATTCCCCTTTTAACTAATCTATCAGTCCTTCCTACTATCGGTATAACTGCGCCAATAAGTGAACCATTCCCCCTTTAACTAATCTATCAGTCCTTCCTACTACCAGTATAACTGCGCCAATAAGTGAACCATTCCCCCTTTAACTAATCTATCAGTCCTTCCTACTACCAGTATAACTGCGCCAATAAGTGAACCATTCCCCCTTTAACTAATCTATCAGTCCTTCCTACTACCAGTATAACTGCGCCAATAAGTGAACCATTCCCCCTTTAACTAATCTATCAGTCCTTCCTACTATCGGTATAACTGCACCAATAAGTGAACCATTCCCCCTTTAACTAATCTATCAGTCCTTCCTACTATCGGTATAACTGCGCCAATAAGTGAACCATTCCCCCTTTAATTAACTAATCTATCAGTCCTTCCTACTACCGGTATAACTGCGCCAATAAGTGAACCATTCCCCCTTTAACTAATCTATCAGTCCTTCCTACTATCGGTATAACTGCGCCAATAAGTGAACCATTCCCCCTTTAACTAATCTATCAGTCCTTCCTACTACCGGTATAACTGTGCCAATAAGTGAACCATTCCCCCTTTAACTAATCTATCAGTCCTTCCTACTACCTACTTCCTACTTCCTACTACGATGACTATTTGTTTTCGGATGATGGAGTTCATCTGAACCAGGTGGGAGCAGCGCGTTTTGGGCGTCTTCTCAACGATGCGGTGAAGGATTTTCGGAGAAGAAATCGACTCAGCACAGGACAACCAGGAAGGAGGACCGAAGACAGCGAGGACGGCAATCTACAAAGCAATTAAATACTAATCCGTCAAGAACCGCGAATTTGGATAAAGCTCCACCAACACGACCCAAATTCAAAACCGTCAGGGATAACGACCGAGGACCGAGGACAGTCATGAATGTAAATGTAGATCCGACCAGAACCAAAAATTCGATGAAAGAACGATCTGCGAGTTCTAAAACCGCAACTTTAAAGGTTTTCTATGCAAACGCTCGTAGCATACGCAATAAATTTTCAGATTTAGAGGAACTAGTGTTTACAGAAAATTATGATGTGATTGGCATAACAGAATCTTGGCTCAATACACAAGATAGAGACTTTTTAGCAGAGTATTCACTTCCCTGTTATGTAATGTTTGAGAACAGCCGAATAAATAAAAATGGAGGTGGCGTTTTATTTTATATCAAAGAAAGTCTTAACCCGACCCTCGTGTCAAAACCTCAAATTGTGAACGTCGACACATCTTTTGTGCTAATAAAGAATAATAAAGGTACAAAAATAATACTTGCGTTAATATACAGACCTCCAGCTCAATCAGTGCAAACTGACCGAGAAATTTACGAACAAATTGCAGATGTAAGTAACTCACAAGATACGTCATTTTTGGCGACTTTAATTTACCTGTGACCAAGTGGGGCGATACTCTTACTTCACACTCCGGACATGACTTGTATACGAACTTGCAAGAGAGTTCGCTTTATCAATTTGTTCGAATGCCGACCCGTGGTAATAACGTTCTTGACATTGTACTTGCAACAAAAGAAGAATTGATAGAGAATTTGAATGTTGGTGATGAATTCAGTAACAGCGACCATCGTACGATAACTTTCACTTTAAAGTTTACTAGTAACGAACCAAATAGTAGCATCGAAAAAGTCCCTAATTTCAAGAAAGCAAACTTCCATAAACTTAGAGCTATGTTTAAAGAAACTGACTGGAGCTTTTTAATTAACAATAACGACATAAATACATCTTGGAAGTTATTCGAAACCACTTACCTAAAAGCAGTGCAAGACTGCATACCATCGAAAATACGGCGTCCAGGCCATAATAATAAGCCCAAATGGTGGAATAAAGATATTTCAAACTGCCTGCTTGCTAAAAAATTTGCTAATGATAGATTAAAATCCTCACAAAATGACGAAGAACGGGTGAAATTTGTAGAGCTACGACGCAAAGCCAAAAACTTAATTAAGCAAAGTAAAAAGACCTTAGAGTTACATATTGCGAATCAAAGTAAAACAAACCCGAAAGAATTCTATAGTTATATCAGAAAGAAAAAAGTAGTTACTTCAACTGTTGGACCGTTAGTCGATGAAAAAGGAGAATACACCAAAGACGAAGTACAAATGAGTAATGCCCTCAATACCTTCTTTGCATCAGTTTTTACAACAGAAGACCCCAGTGATATCCCTACACCATCGCCGATTCAGCTGATAATTCAGATGTTCTAAGCAATATCACCGTTACAGAGAGAGAAGTATTGAATTGTTTAGATAAACTCAAGGTAAATAAAACGCCAGGACCTGATACAATCTCCGCCTAGAGTTCTAAAGGAAGCTAAGAATGAGCTCTCCAAACCACTGACATTACTATTCAATAAATCCTTGCAGTCTGGAACTATGCCTGATCAGTGGAAGCTAGCCAACGTAACACCGATATTCAAAAAAGGCAGCAAATCCCTACCCAGTAACTATCGTCCAATTAGCTTAACCTCAGTTGTATGTAAAATGCTAGAAACAGTCATACGAGACAGACTCGTAAATCACTTGGAGGAAAATAACATACTTAAAGATACTCAACACGGCTTTCGTAAAAAACGTTCCTGTTTAACAAACCTCTTAGACTTCTTCCACGATATCCTCAACCTCTACGATGAGAGTAAAGCTGTAGATATTATATACCTTGATTTTCAAAAGGCCTTTGACAAAGTTCCCCACAAACGTTTACTGCTAAAACTAAAAGCGCATGGAATACAAGACGGTGTGTTGAAATGGATAGAAAATTGGCTCAGCAACAGAAAGCAAAGGGTAGTCATAAACGGTAAGGCATCTAAATGGACCAATGTAAGTAGCGGGGTACCCCAGGGATCGGTACTAGGACCAATTCTCTTTCTAATTTACATCAACGACATAGATGAGGGTCTCACCTGCACAATCTCAAAATTTGCTGACGATACAAAAATTGCAAATAGCGTACTCTCAAAAGAACAAGTTGACGATATGCAACACAATCTAGATAAATTGTCATGTTGGGCCCAAATTTGGCAAATGAGTTTCAATGCGGATAAATGTAAAGTACTACATGTCGGATACCTAAATGAGAAAGCCACTATTCGATGAATGGCACTCAGCTTAAGAATGTAAACAGAGAAACTGATCTGGGAGTAACAATATCGAGTAACCTAAAACCGAGTCAACAATGTTCAGAAGTTGTTAAGAAGGCAAACAAAATAATTGGCTTTATAGGCAGGTCATTTGAGCATAAATCCAAAGAAGTTATCCTAACCCTTTACAATTCCTTAGTCCGCCTCTTCTGGAATACTGCGTTCAATCCTGGTGCCCTTATTACCAAAAAGATATAAACAAGCTAGAACGAGTTCAACGTAGAGTTACCAAAATGATACCTAGCCTAAAGAACAAACCATACGAAGAGCGTCTTAGAGAATTAAATCTATTTCCTTTAACCCAGCGCAGATTAAGAGGCGACTTAATTCAAGTGTTCAAAATCATCAAAGGCATCGACAATATGAACTGTAGTAAGTACTTCACTATCGACCAATCTAATTACACGCGGGGAAACGGTTGCAAAATTATTGGTAAATCTTTTAACTCGCACGAATCTAAGAATTTCTTCTTCAATCGAGTTGTCAACTTGTGGAATGGGCTTCCCCGAGACGTTATAGACTGCATCACCGTTGATTCATTTAAATCCCGCCTAGACAAATATCTCGCATCAAACCCGCGACTGACTGCGTTTGTAAATGAATAACTTTATCCTCCCCTCAGTTACTAACCCATATGTCCCCTACTAACTTCCTAGTCCTGCCACGTTAGTGGCAGGGCAGTAGTTCCCTTTCCAATGTTCCCTTACCCACTCTAAACCACTGTTTGGACACTTGATCCTCAGTGTTTTGGAGGACAAGCAACCTAGAAGGGTCACTAGATCTGTTGTTGCTTGATTTCCTTTGTATAACTGCACCAATAAGTTAATAACGGTATTATGGGTTCCTTGGATTTCCTTTTGAAGCTTGTTACCGGTACCGGTACCGTTTGTTCAGATCAGATCAGATGAAGTATTGAGGGATAAGCCTTTACAACGGCACCTCGTATCTACATTCTACTTTTCTGAAGAGTGTAGAGAGGGGAAAAGGGATGTTGGAGAATGAGGAAGCTGTTGGAGTGGCTTTGTTATGTGTGTTTAGTCTGTATACTTGATCTATTAATTCTACTTGGGGGGGGGGGGGGGAGCTTACGGGTTATTCTAGGTTCAATTTGGGTACGGTACAATGTGTGAACACGTGCTGTTTATACAATACACATTTATAAATACTATCTCTCTCTCTCTCTCTCTCTCTATATATATATATATATATATATAATGTCTGTCTGTCTGTCTTTCTGTCTATCTATCTATCTATCTATCATACATACCATAGTCAATTGTATATAATTAGGCCAACAAATCATCCCCACTACCGATACCCTCTATAACTCTAAAACACCTAACGTACGGTAAGCGAGTTAATATTTCTACCATTTGGTATGAATCAGCCAGGGAATTGGTGTGGACATTTACAGCCCATTTGCTCTAGCCCTTTTTGAGTTACAGAGGTTAGGGGTCACGATTTCTGGCCTACTTTTAATGAATAAACTATAGTAGGCCAGCCTACCTATGTAAAACAAAACAAAACAATAAACACACAGGCCTTCTGCCCCTTTTTTACACACACACACACACACACATATTGCTCACTAGCGCAACTTCTGATTATAAATCTATGCATAAGCATTATCTATTATTAAGTGTTCGCGTATCTTCATCCAAGTATTTCCACCCTTAACAATAGAACGCCCAGCTCTTCCATATTTCGCCTTCTGTCACACACACACACACACACACACACACTCCTACACTACCGAGGATTAACCTCCCATTGTAGTACCTGCACCCTCTTCACCCTGACCATACCAAAACAGTTTCTGTATGTATGTATGTTTGTGTGCATACGTGAGCGTATGTGTTGTTCTGTATATGAGTAAGTAAATAAATGTGTATATGTACTGTATATCACTTACTCTCATGGTTATTTTATGATAATTTGTATTCTGCACATGCATCATTATTGTATTTATTTATTTTGTTTGTAAACTAAGCTTACCATCCTCATATCTGTACATCTCATGTTCATCCACTAAATTGTAAAATGTGTATTTTCAGCTCATGAGGCTGCCATTCTTTAATAAACTGTTTATTATTATTATTATTATTATTATTACACACACACACACACACACACACACATATACGGTACCGAGTGCTATAGTGGGATCAAGAACGATAGAGAGCCTTAAGATAAATTTAGATAGGCATATGGACCAGATGGGTTGGGTGTGAAAGGGTTCTGCCTCGTGTGGCCCAATCGGCTCTCTGCAGACTCCCTTTGTCTTGTGCTACCGTACCGGTATGTTCTTAAATCAGACCTATCAATAGGAAATATATCAATGATTGTAAAATAGGTTATGTTGAAACTAAGTAGAAGCTGGTCTTTAGATAGTGATGCTTAAATATTTGTTTCACTTTGAAGTCTGGTTTCACATGTTTAACAGAGAGAGAGAGTGTGTTAGAGTGCGTTACATAGAGCTACATAGATACACAGACCTTGCGGTCCCTACTAGGTAGTCCGGACTTAATGCTAAAATAGAATTTGGTACAAAGTGACCGTTGGTCAGTCTGAAATTTAGTTGGGGAAAAGAGTCCCCCAGCAGAATGAGAAAAACTTCTACTGAGAAATTTATAGTAAAGAACGAAGTTGAGAGAGAGAGAGAGAGTAGAGTAGAGTAGAAGGGTGATTCGTGAAAATTACTCCCTGAAGAGCAATATTTGGAAGAGAGAGAGAGAGAGAGAGTGAGAAAATAAGAGAGAGTGAGAGTGAGTAGAAGGGTAGGCTAAGGCCTTTCGTGAGATTATTCCCTGAGGAATAGATACCGGGTAATTACGGTAGGCTACCGGTATATTTTTTTTTTTTTTTTTTTTTTCTATGTGATTGAGGGAGGCAAAAGGCATAACTGCCTATAGCGAGTGCCTAAAATGCCTGGACACACAGAGAGAGAGAGAGAGAGAAAAAAGAGTGTGTGTGTGTGGCTGTGTGTTAGTGTGTCTGTGCGTTAGTGTGTGTGTGTGTCTGTGTGTTAATTTTTTTTTTTTTTTTTTGTTAAAGAAACAATGAACGGAGGAAGGAAAAACACAGATAAAACAAAAAGGTCCATGTGCCTAAAGGCATCCTCCATTCATAAAATGTTTGTAACAACTGGATTTAAACATTTGTAGATTGTAAGTTTGTGGAAAGTAATTCGAGCAATGTGTGTGTGTGTGTGTGTTAGTGTGTCTGTGTTAGTGTGTGTGTGGGTGTGTGTGTGTGTGTGTGTGTGTGTGAGAAGAAGCCATACCTAACATAAATTAAGACATCGTATCCTAATCATTACATAAGCTCCTTCCTAAGCTGTAACTAATGCCTATCACACCGGCGGTTTAATAGTGGGTTTAATCAACTAGGTAAACCAGTATCATATGTTATCCAATAATTGCTCCATTAAGAATAATTGTGTAGGTACCGGTACATCGATTATATTTCTGCAATTTAAGAGCATTTTTTTTATATGGCTTGCTCCGTAAACCCCTTTCCAGCTAAAAAAACAAAAACAGCAACAATAGCCTAAATAAATACCTGAATGTCTATACGGTAATAACAATATAAACCCAGACCCATTTAAGGGGGGTGACCTGTTTTTGTTCTGTCCTTTTCTATCTTTCTCTGGCTTGTATCCATTTGGCCCCATTCAGCCAACTGTTTTAAAACATTTATCCCTATCCATTTTTTTTTTTTTTTTTTTTTCTATATTCCAACTTACTTCCTCTCGGGCATAGGCTGAGAGCCTTAACATTCACCGCTTTACAATGAACAGTGAAGCCTGTGAGGTCTTGTTCCAGTCTAGGGAGTGAGACATGTGAAGCACGTAGAGTACAACAAGCACCTTCCATCTTGCCTTCACATGAGGCACGGTGCTCACTCATGGCCCGAAACGACCCCATCTCTGAAGCCACCTCATTCCCGTGCTTCACTGTCTCATCCCCTACATTCGGACTCTCACACTTACACACACACAACGCCACCTGTTGAGCAGATAACTCACCAGGCATTGCACCCCTATAGCATATTTTGAATATGGGAATATTCATACAGTGCTATTTAATCAGGGAACAATGAGGGTATTTTATTGACGTTTCGGTGGGCTTGTGGTAATGCACTGATACCAGGTACAGCACAAATTTCATCCCAATAACATCTTCCCATTGATACATCAGGATTTGAACCCGGGACCTTTGGATTACCAGGCCAGTGGCAAGACCACTCCACCACACCTCCCCTTCTCTGGCTTGTATCCATTTGGCCCCATTCAGCCACCTATTTTAAGACGTTTATCCCCATCTAGGTGTCAATTTTTTACTGGTGAACGGTAGCGAGCCAGCATACTTTTTATTTTTGTTTGACAACAGTCTAAATTTGTAAATTTTTCGATAGAAAAATGTCTCCGGCGAAGCCGGATTTCTTCATATAAGAAATGTCTTCATAGTATCTTCATATCCTGGCTCGCTATCACTCGCCAGTAAGAAATTGACACCTAGATGGGGATAAACGTCTTAAAATAGTTGGCTAAATGGGGCAAAATGGATACAAGCCAGAGAAAGAGAGAAAAGGACAGACATAACTAAAAACAGGTCACCCCTTAAGCTAAACAAAAAAGTGCTCCTAAATGAGGGTGCCAAAACAGAGACCTTTTCCTTTTGTTTAGTGCTCAGTGCTCAATATAGCCCACAGAGGTAAATTCATGCTTCACAGTTGTTATTATATCTTTGGTAGTGATACAATGGCCAGAACAATGATTGTAATTCATGCTTCACAGTTGTTATTATATCTTTGGTAGTGATACAATGGCCAGAACAATTCATGCTTCACAGTTGTTATTGTATCTTTGGTAGTGATACAATGGCCAGAACAATGATTGTAATTCATGCTTCACAGTTGTTATTATATCTTTGGTAGTGATACAATGGCCAGAACAATGTCAAATCATGTACATTTTCCTATATTCTTTCTCATAATCATTCCAATCTTAAAACAAAATTGACCCGGTTTGACTCGTTTGACACCCTGTCGACCTAAATCCCTCAAGCTTAAAGAAATTAATCAGTAAGGGTACAGCTATTAACAAATGTTCGTGAGCTCTTCTGATTAACTTTATGCAAATATATCCTTTTAGATTGATGTTCAGGTCAAATCAATGTTAATACATACATATCATGTATTTATATTAGTATTTGTTAGTTTGGGGGCAGAAGGCTAGGAATCCTCCTCTCCTTGTAAAATTATTCTACTCAACGAGACAGAGAAAGGGGCGAGGGAACGCAAAAGTGGTCCCGGACCCTATGAATTAGAACTTTAAAGGTTTCTGTTCGGGCTCTGTCTCAAGTTGGCCACCCCCAACAATGGAGTATGTGCCTGAGTATATACCGTACATACATACCGGTACATTATTAACCCTTTCAAGCTCCAATACGCGTTTAATTTATGTTTTCTGGTAATTATTAGGCGATTTTATTCAGATTAGGAAGGGTATAAGGGTAAGGGTAGAAGGATTTTAATCTATCATTAGCAAACTGCTTGCTAAAAAATTTGCTAATAATAGATTAAAATCCTCACAAAACGACGAAGAACGGGTGAAATTTGTAGAGCTACGACGCAAAGCCAAAAAGTTAATTTAGCAAAGTAAAAAGACCCTTGAGTTACATATTGCGAATCAAAGTAAAACAAACCCGAAAGAATTCTATAGTTATATCAGAAAGAAAAAAGTAGTTATATACTTCAATTGTTGGACCGTTAGTCGATGAAAATGGAGAATACACCAAAGACGAAGTACAAATGAGTAATGCCCTCAATACCTTCTTTACATCAGTTTTTACAACAGAAGACCTCCGTGATATCCCTACACCATCGCCGATTCAGATTGATAATTCAGATGTTCTAAGCAATATCACCGTTACAGAGAGAGAAGGATTGCACTGTTTAGATAAACTCAAGGTAAATAAAACGCCTGGACCTGATACAATCTCGCCTAGAGTTCTAAAGGAAGCTAAGGATGAGCTCTCCAAACCACTGACATTACTATTCAATAATTCCTTGCAGTCTGGAACTATGCCTGATCAGTGGAAGCTAGCCAACGTAACACCGATATTAAAAAAAGGCAGCATATCCCTACCCAGTAACTATCGTCCAATTAGCTTAACCTCAGTTGTATGTAAAATGCTAGAAACGGTCATAAGAGACAGACTCGTAAATCACTTAGAGGAAAATAACATACATAAAGATACTCAACACGGCTTTCGTAAAAAAACGTTCCTGTTTAACAAACCTCTTAGACTTCTTCCACGATATCCTCAACCTCTACGATGAGAGTAAAGCTGTAGATATTATATACCTTGATTTTCAAAAGGCCTTTGACAAAGTTACCCACAAACGTTTACTGCTAAAACTAAAAGCGCATGGAATACAAGACGGTGTGTTGAAATGGATAGAAAATTGGCTCAGCGACAGAAAGCAAAGAGTAGTCATAAACGGTAAGGCATCTAAATGGACCAATGTAAATAGCGGGGTACCCCAGGGATCGGTACAAGGACCAATTCTCTTTCTAATTTACATCAACGACATAGATGAGGGTCTCACCTGTACAATCTCAAAATTTGCTGACGATACAAAAATTGCAAATAGCGTTCTCTCAAAAGAACAAGTTGACGATATGCAACACAATCTAGATAAATTGTCATGTTGGGCCCAAATTTGACAAATGAGTTTCAATGCGGATAAATGTAAAATACTACATATCGGATACCTAAATGAGAAAGCAAACTTTTCGATGAATGGCACTCAGCTTAAGAATGTAAACAGAGAAACCGATCTGGGAGTAACAATATCGAGTAACCTAAAACCGAGTCAACAATGTTCAGAAGTTGTTAAGAAGGCAAACAAAATAATTGGCTTTATAGGCAGGTCATTTGAGCATAAATCCAAAGAAGTTATCCTAACCCTTTACAATTCCTTAGTCCGCCCTCTTCTGGAATACTGCGTTCAATCCTGGTGTCCTTATAAACAAGCTAGAACGAGTTCAACGTAGAGTTACCAAAATGATACCTAGCCTAAAGAACAAACCATACGAAGAGCAAAGAGCGTCTTAGAGAATTAAATCTATTTCCTTTAACCCAGCGCAGATTAAGAGGTAACTTAATTCAAGTGTTCAAAATCATCAAAGGCATCGACAATATGAACTGTAGTAAGTACTTCACTATCGACCAATCTAATTACACGCGGAGAAACGGTTGCAAAATTATTGGTAAATCTTTTAACTCACACAAATCTAAGAATTTCTTCTTCAATCGAGTTGTTAACTTGTGGAATGGGCTTCCCCGAGACGTTATAGACTGCAGCACCGTTGATTCATTTAAACTCCGCCTAGACAAATATCTGGCATCAAACCCGCGACTGACTGCGTTTGTAAATTAATAACTTTATTTTATCCTCCCCTCAGTTACTAACCCATCTGTCCCCTACTAACTTCCTAATCCTGCCACGGACATTAGTTCCAGGGCAGTAGTTCCCTTTCCAATGTTTCCTTACCCACTCTAAACCACTGTTTGGACACTTGATCCTCAGTGTTTTGGAGGACAAGCAGCCTAGAAGGGTCACTAGACCTGTTGTTGCTTGATTTCCTTTATACTCCTTTGTACTCCTTTGTATATGGATGTCAGAGGGTTGATTGAGATAGCTTTAACCCTTTTAATACCCACATATCCTTCCTAAGCTGCATAAAATCGTCTAATGGTAGCCAAAATAAACTGCTAAAACGCGTCAGAGCTTCAAGGGGTTAACATATACCGGTAGTTGATTTGGTCTGACCAACAATCTAAATGGAATTATTTGCTAAAAATAAATCGCAATAGTTCACGAACATTTGTCAGTAGTTGTACAGTCGGCCAAATAAGTGATGTCTCGGCACCAAGTATATTTTGATCAGTAATTGGTATCTGCAATATCTAAACTTGATTTCTTCATTTCGCTTGGTTTATACAAAAGATATTTGTACACTTATCCACTTTATTTAACATCTGACAGACATTAATACAGCACAGAGCGAGCCAAACGTAATGACAGCTGAGACATGACAGATTGCTTAGTGCAGTGATTAGCTCAGGAAAGGTAGAAAATTTCATGTGCAAACTGGATAGGTATATTAATTACATGGATTGGGTGTGAATGGGATCTGCCTCGTGATTGCTTGTCGACCTTATGCAGATTTCCGGTTTCTTATGTTCTTATATAGTTTAGGAGTAAAGTCGGTTGGTGGAGGTAACATCATAATACGCTACCGTACCTATAGGCTATAGTCTGTTTATTATAAGTAGGCGAGAAATCTTGACCTCTATCCTCTGTAACTCAAAAAGGGCTAGAGCAAATTGGTTGTAATTTTGCACATCTATTCCTTGGCTGACTCTTCCTAAATGGTAGAAATATTAGCTCGATTACTCAAGTGGTATTTTAGTTACAGAGGTTAGAGGTCATGATTTCTCGCCTACTTACAGCGAATAGACTATAGTTCAGTGGATTAGGAGGGTTGCTTAAACAGAGGCGACATTGATTTGAGGCTTGCTCTTAAAAGTCTCTCTTTGTCTCTCACACACACAAACACACACTCGCTCTCTCTGTCTTTCTCTTTCTCTGTACATACACTCTCTCACTGTAACTCTCATAGGCCTACTCACACTTAGGCCTACTCGTTTTCACTCTCACTCTTCCTCTCTCTCTCACGTTCTCTGTCTCTCTTCTTTACACACACACACACTTTCACCTACTCACTCTCTCTCTCTCTCCGCCCCCCCCCCCCCCCCCCAACTTTACCAACTCCCCGGGAATCGAACCCTAAACCGCTGAGTGTCACACAGCCAGCCATAGCCTCATAACCCTTCAATATTAATGAAGGGGGGATGGGTCGTTTTTCTGGACCCGCTTCTCCCTCATGTTTAGCCCCATTAGTTTTCGGATTATATGACTTTCGGCCCATTAGTTTGGCGATTTTAGCTCCATTTCGTTGTTAATTTTAAGACCTTTAGCTCCATTTCGTTGTCAATATTAAGACCTAACGTGCCATTTAACCTAACAAGTGCGCATGGGGGTAATTGGAAACGTCCCCCTGTGCTGACGTATTTGAGGTGTTTCCGTCACTAAAATATTCATTGTACCATTAATAGCATTAATACTTATCCATATGCGCCTATTATGGGTTGATTATAAAGGTATTAACCTGAAACAACAATAAAACGAGTGAAAACAGCGTTTGGATGGTCAAAATCGGAGATATAGCCCGCGAGTTGTATAATGTATGGGTGAGGCAAGCTGCTTTCCCGCCAATTTCCCCCAAGGCCACTGAGACACAGTCGATCGATACTCTCTCTCTCTCTCTTGCATTCGCTTGCTATCAGTGATGACCACACCCTGCAACCGGATTTCTAATGTTAGCACGAAAATATACCTCAGAATAAGGGAATAACAGGGAAAATAGGTGATAACTGAAGGAGAGGAGGAAAGTGGGGAAGGAGGGGAGGTAGAGGACTGAGATTTTGCATGGCCCAGGGGCCAACAAAAAATAAACAAATAAAAAAATAAAAATACAAAAAATATTGTTTTTTCAATGTCAAAAGTTGATTTTTTGTATTCACTCACTCTTAAGAGTCTCCCCGCAGTCCGCCGGGGGAACTCTTAAGAGTCTCCCTGCACTTCCCGGGTTAAGTGTCGATTTGTCCTGGCGAGCGATAGCGAGTCTGTAATTTAAGAAGAAGTTCCCTTCGGCCGGGACATTTTTCTACCGAAAAATGTACACATTTATCTTGAAAGGGGATCTAGGGGGTGTAATTTTAAGCTTGATGGAGGTCTAGGGAACAAACTAAACACCTCCCCAACAGAATGCTTCATCTCTCTCTCTCTCTCTCCCTCCCTCCCTCCCTCCCTCACTCTCTCACCCAACTTTTCCAACTAGCCGGAATCGAACCCTAAACCGTTGAGTCACACATACATTAATAGAGCTATAATCGTTCCATATTATTGAATGGGGGGGAGGGGTATTTTTTGATCCCCCTTCTCCCTCGTGTTTAGCCCCATTAGGTTTCAGATATTTTAAGACGTTCGGCCCAATAGTTTGGTGTTTTTAAGAATTTACGCCCCATTTCTTTGCCATTATTAAGTCCTTTCGTGCCATTTAGGTGTCGATTTTTTGTCCTGGCGATCGATAGCGAGCAAACTAAAAACCTCCCCAACAGACTACTTCACCCCTATAACCGTTCCATATTATTGAAGGGGGGACAGGGGGTATTTTTTGGTCGACGTTTATATATATTTATTTATTCCTCCCCCCCCCCCCCGACCTCCATCTCAAACTTAACCCTATTAGGTGCAGGGCGGGCCAATTTCGATCCTCCCAGTTTGACTCCATTAGCTTGGATATTTTAAGATGTTTGATCTCATTAGTTTGGCGATTATATGATGCTTCAACCCAATAAGGTGTCGAATTTTCCCTGCAATTTGGGAGAAACCGGCCTTTGGCCGGGAAATTTTTCTCCCGAAAAATGTACACATGATGCTTGAAGGGGGTCTGGGGGATGTTTTTTTTAGTTTGAAGGGGGTCTGGAGAGGCGTTTTTCAAAGTCTCGGGGTAAACTAAAAACACATTGTTCGAAAATGTCAAAAACAATTAAAACCCTCAATAATAATTAAACTATCTATCTATCTATCTATCTATATGCTCAGGCCCAATCCCCATTTTGGGGGTAGCCGACTCAAGACAGAGCAAGAACAGGGAAAACACAAAAACAACATAAAACAAAAAATAAACACAGATAAAAAACACAAACTCACACACATCCAGGTCACCCAGGAGAAGACCCAGAGACCCGGGTTACCAAGGTCGCTCCAGCACTCCCCCGGCCCCTGACCACCCGGAGAGGTTCCGATCTCGGCAGGCAGACATGCAGCAGAGCCAAAGCCACAAGCCCTCCCACCACACTTCCAGGCACACCCTTCATATTAATCGTCCCCCCGGGCCAGGCGCCTGATGGACTATTATCTAGTCGAACTTGCGCCCGACCCTTACTCCAAATGACCACGTGTTCACTCAACTATTCACAAGCATTCTCCATTCACTCCTGTCCACCACCACTTCCCCTGCCTGATCTATAGTCATTCCTCTATCATCCAAAGCCTTTCTTACACAGTCTCTCCATCTCAATGGGGGTCTTCCTGCCCTTCTATCTCCCCTTGTACCTGACTCACATATTCTCTTTGTAAGCCTTTCATCTCCCATTCGTTCAACATGACCATACCAGCTCAGTACCCTTCTGTCCACTCTGGCTGACAAATGTTCCTGCTGCCCCACTCTCCTACGTATCTCTTCATTCCTCAATCTGTCTCTACGAGTAACTCCACACATACTCCTCAAGCAGCTCATCTCCATCACATCCAGCCCTCTTTTCTCCTTTTTCTTCAGAGCCCATTTCTCAGCCCCATACATCACTGTTATAATTAATTAATAATTAAACAAATTACCATAATGACCCCCGAGACGTTGCACCAGATAGTGTTAAGGAGAGATGGGCTATTTTTTTCAGACCCCTTCTCCCTCGTGTTTACCCCCATTAGTTTTCAGATTTTAAGATGTTTGCCTCATTAGTTTGGTGATTTTGAGACCTTTCGTCCCATTTCTTTATCAATATTTACCCCTTCTGTACCGGTGCCGTCCTTTTAACTTTATTCTGGCTACTATTAGACGTATTTCATTCAGCTTAGAAAGGGGCCTCCAGCAACTAACAGGCTTCGAACTATCTCTTTTAACCCTTTTTACAACCACATATCCTTCTTAAGCTGCATAAAATCGTCGAAATATAGCTTGAATAAAATGAACAAAGACGTCGCCGGTACGGAAGGGGTTAATCGAGTTTAGTAAGCTTAGGAAGGATCTCGAGCAAACATAAGGGGTCAAAGTAGCTTATTTAAACCCTTTTAGCCAACACAGATCTTTGCTAAACTGCACAAACATAAGGGGTCAAAGTAGCTTATTTAAACCCTTTTAGCCAACACAGATCTTTGCTAAACTGCACAAAATCGTCGAAATTATAGCTAGAAGAGAAATAAAAAGACGTCGCCGATACGGAAGGGGTTAATCGAGTTTAGTAAGCTTAGGAAGGATCTCAAGCAAGTATAAGGCTTCAAACTAGCTTATATAACCTTTTTAGCCACCACAGATCTTTCCTAAACTCCATAAAATCGTGTAAATATAACCAGAATATAATTAATAAGGCGTCGCCGGGGAGTATAATTAATAAGACGTCGCCGGGGAGTATAATTAAATAGGATCGCATTATACCCGCTGAATAAACATAGGTCCTTCTTAAACTGCATATGATCGTCTAATTTGTGCCAGGATAGATAGAGAGAGAGAGAGAGAGAGAGAGAGAGAGAGAGAGAGAGAGAGAGAGAGAGAGAGAGAGAGAAATATAATGGTTCGTGAGATGCTAGTTCCCCAATTTTGACTTAAAGAAAGCTTCTGACAAATTATTAAAGCCTAGGCATAGTTTACGATAATGTTAGAAGTTACCCAAATATCTGTCCAATTTGTTATTTCTCTTAGTATAGTTTCGTTTAGTTTTTGTAGTTTAATTACTTTGTTTAGTTTACGGTACCGGGTACTTTTGTTTAGTTTAGTTTAGTCATAGTTTACGATAATGTTAAAAGTTACCCAACTATCTGTCCAATTTGTTATTTCTCTACTGATGTTGATTGGGCTGGGAGAAAAGTTGAGCTTAGTTTAGTAAATTAGTTTTGTTTTGTTTAACTTATTCACTCCTCTGACCCCCCCCCCCCCACCTCTCTCACACTCTCTCTCTCTCTCTCTCTCTCTCTCTCTCTCTCTCTCTCTCTCTCTCTCTCTCTCTCTCTCTCTCTCCACCTTCTACTTGGGAACGTCCAATTATCTCCAAATTTGTTGTGTGGAATAACCAAGTAACTATAAGAAGAAAGCTTTTTATTCCAACATTTCGGCGTTCATTTGGAGAGAAGAAAGGAGGAGGAGGAGGAGGGAGAGGGGGAGGAGGAAGAGGAGGAGGAGGAGGAGGAGGAAGAGGTGGAATACAAAGGAATACAAAGGAGAACAAACTGCAACAGACCTATTGGTCCTTACGGGGCAGTTTGGATATCTAAAACTACTAATCTACTGACTACGAGGTAGAGAAAAGGATAGCAAAGAAGAAGGCTCCTCCCCACCCACCATTCCCTCCAGCTAATGCTGGCATGGAAACAGATAGGAAAAATACCATGTAGTATTGAAAAACTGACACGGAAATTCGGACAGGACAGGGAGAAAAAAGAAGTTGATTTGTAATCTAAGCTAACTCTATTACTACAATTCTGAAAGGGAACAGATGTATGAAAATCAATATACATTGCGGTATGCGTTGACATTTCGTTTCGCGTTATTCTGAAAGAAACTGTGTTAATCGGGGGTTATTTGCCATGTGTTTATCCAGATGGTTCTTAAATGTTTCGACAGTATTACAGTTTACAATGTTCGAGGGTAGTCTGTTCCAATTATTCACAACGCGGTTGAAGAAGAAATGCTTCACCTCGTGAGAATGAAAACGCTTGCCTATAATCTTATAACCATTGTTTCTCGTGTTTGCTGGATTGATCGTAAATAATTCGCTTACATTTAGGTTGCTGAATCCCTTGAAGATTTTGAACACCTCTATTAGGTCACCTCTCATTCTGCGCTTTGTTAAGCTAAACAAATTTAGTTCTTTTAAGCACTCTTCGTACGGTTTATTACGCAATCTAGGTATCATTTTAGTGAATCTGCGTTGCACCTTTTCAAGTTTATTTATGTCCTTTCGGTAGTACGGTGACCAGAATTGCACGCAGTATTCGAGATGGGGACGCACCAATGAGTTGAATAGAGTAAGTATGATTTTTTCTGATTTGAATTTGAATGTTCTGCCGATGAAACCCACCAATTTATTAGCAGTTTTTATTACCTCTGTACACTGTTTACTCGGCTTCAGGTCACTTGATATTATAACTCCCAGATCCTTTTCATTATTTGTATTTGATAGTTGAATGTTCTTCATTGAGTAATCTTTTTTAGCGTTGTTACTACCGATGTGTAATACTTTGCAGTTTTATATGTTGTATTTCATTTGACATTTTTCTGCCCAGTTTACTAAAGTGTCTAGGTCACATTGTAGTTTTTGCCAATGTACTGTTGAGGTTACTTTATTAGTAATTTTTGTATCGTCAGCAAATTTCGAAATTTTGCATTCTATTCCTTCGTCTAAGTCGTTTATGTAAATTATAACGAGAATAGGACCTAATACCGAACCCTGGGGAACGCCACTATTTACTTTGCACCAATCAGATTCTTCACCATTTATTACAACTCGCTGGCAGGTGCCCAACCCCGAAAAGGATTGAAATAGGGGAGCTATCCCCCCGCCAAAGGCGGCTTTCTAGGGCCTTTCCTAGCTGTTGCTGAGAGGATTGGGTTCTAGTCATGTGGTGATGGGCTGGTCTATCAGAGTGAGAACTGAGCGATCTCTGCCATACCCATAGCTTAATCTGACTGTTCCTTTTACTTATATATTTTCTAGATCTCAAGTGACGGCGTCTCTTCCGTGGATTGACCTCCAAATCTACCAAGATTGGAAGCCAAAGCGTCACATTTTTCCTTTGCCCCTCAACTTTCTCTTCATAATTCCTGAGGGACACAGGGCCCTGGGTGGGGCTTTGGTTTCCCGGACGTTTCCTAACCCTCCTCAGCTCCCCGCCATGGAGTGGCTTCGGTCACCCAGGCTTTATTGTGGTCGGCAGGGGGGTTTCTGTGGGGGCGCTCGGTTGTGGCCTTGGCCTTACTCGGGGCCTTGGGGCTGTTCGGCCAGGCAGCTTGGGGAACAGCAACAACAACAACAACTCGTTGTTTACGGTCTGAGAGCCAATTTTCGAGCCATTTCAGAGTTTTTCCTGTTATGCCATGAGCTTTTATTTTGTCAATTAGTCTCTTGTGGGGTACGGTATCGAAAGTTTTCTGAAAAACGAGATATATTATATCAACTGCTCTATCCTTATCATATGATTTGTAAACATCATTGAAGAAATCGAGTAAGTTTGTTCAGCATGAACGTTTATTTCTAAAACCGTACTGAGAATCTTTTATTAAATGATATTCTTCCAAATGTTTTACTATTTTGTCCCTTATAATGGTTTCCATTAATTTGCCCGTTACCGATGTTAAGCTAATTGGTCGATAATTGGCGGGAGAGGACTTATTTCCTTTTTTGTATATGGGCATCACGTTAGCTAGTTTACATTCGTTTGGAACTATCCCAACATTCAATGATTTGTTGAACAGATTTGCGAGTGGGTTTAATAATTCGTGTTTTGCTTCTTTTAGGATCCTTGGGGATATTTGATCAGGGCCTGGGGTTTTATCAACTTTCAAATTGTTGATTGCGAACAGGATATCGTCTTCATAAATCGTAAAGTTTTCGAGCTCAGTGCCATTTGATTGATTCGTAGGGGTAGGTCGGCTACCGGTAATATCTTCCGACGTGAAGACTGATGCAAAATAGTTATTTAAGATATTCACCATTTGTACTTTGTTATCTGTATGATCTCCATTTTCCGCAACAAGTGGGCCTATTGTTGAAGTTACCGATTTTCTGTTTCTTATATAGCTGTAAAATTCTTTCGGATTGGACTTGCTGGAGCTGGCAATACGAAGTTCCAGATTCTTCTTACTTCGTTTGATGAGATTTTTGGTTGTTCGACGCAGTCTATCGTGTTCTAATTTATCGCTATTATTCTGAGTTGCCTTATATTTTTGGTATGCCAGCTTTTTTACTAAGAGGATGTTTTTTTATTTCATTATTCCACCATTTTGGCTTATATTTGCCTGCTGGGCGCCGGTTTCGTAGAAGGATGCTTGTATCTATTGCTTTGTTTAGGTTATTAGATAATATGTTCCATAATCGATTTACATCATGAGTTTCGGTCATTTCACTCCAGTCAGTATTGGCAAGATGCCTTCTAAGTTTGTTAAAGTCGGCCCTTCGATAATCTGGTACTTTTTCCGTGCTCTCGTTTTCTTTGTCATTATTTACTTTAATGTTAAAGGACACTATCCTATGGTCACTAGAGCTAAATTCCGGTCCGATTTTAACGCTATTTACCAGTCTTTCATTTATCGTTAGAATAATATCCAGAATGTTATTTCCCCTCGTTGGGTGTTCTACGTGTTGATAAAGGGCACTTTCCTGAAGATTAGCATATAGATCATGTCCCGCGTGAGCATTTAGTGATTCGCCCCATGTTGTGACTGGCAGATTGAAATCGCCACATATTACTGCTTCTTCCTGACAACTTATTTCTGCTATTTGATCATAGAGTTTCTCGTCAGTATCAGGTGATTGTGCAGGAGGTCGATAAATGAGGCCAATTATTATCTTGCTTGCTTGATTATTTATTTGATATTTTGATATTTTATTTATGAACGTAACTAGTATTAATATTATTTATGGCAGGTTTGGTTTCCTCGATTGGGTGAAGATTACTTTTAACATATAGCAGAACCCCACCTCCCATTCTATGGGATCTTTCGCAGCTAAAGGGAGTATAACCTGGTAATGAGTATTCCGCCAAAAAATCACGCTTTTCCGTGCTGATCCAAGATTCTGAAACACCGATTATATCACATTCCTCCATACATGCAAGTGCTTCCAGGTCTTCAAATTTATTGCGTAAGCTGCGTGCATTAACGTAGCAGGCCGTGATATTATTTTGGATAGGGTTTACATTTGATATGGGGTAGTTTATGTCGCTGCTACTGCCCCTGCTCGGTTGTTGTTTTTTGATCTGAAAGTGCAGACTGCATCATGTAGGAGTCTGCCTAGGCCTGCTCCTCCGACTGAATCAAATGGCAGCCATCATTCTGAAAGAGAATGTGTTGATTGTAGAAATGGTCCCAGAGATTGAGATATTCAACATCTTCCTGTGAGCAGAGGGATTTAAGTCTGTTATTAGTACTGAACGCCTTATCGTAGAAACCGGTCTCTGCATCGATCTTGGGAAGAATGCCTGAAATGATTATGTTACATGATTTACTCTTGTAACGCTGGATTGCCTTACGGTATTTTTCCATTAGTTCCTCTGATCTGGTGCACATTAAATCGTTCGACCCTGCGTGAATAACGAACAGGGTGTTCTCGTCAGCGTTGATGGTGACATCGTCGAAGGCTGCTGTGATGTCGTCCAAACCTGCACCCGGAATGCAAAGGAGGAGGAGGAGGAGGAGGAGGATGAGGAAGAGGTGGAGGAGGAGGAGGAAGAGGTTGAAGAGGAGGAGGAGGAGGAGGGGGAGAAGGAGGAGGAGGAGGAGAAGGAATTAACCCGGTGCAAGATCTAAATTGATCCCTGAGGAGAAATAAATGACAGAGATAGTGTGAGAGAGAGTGACAGTGAGTGTGTGTGTGTGATTGAAAGAGTACGTGGGAGTGAGTGAGAGTGAGAAACAAATAGTTAGATCAAATGAGAGAGAAAGAGAGATGGTTTTGATAGTAGTGAAATGCATTCCTTAACTTATAGTTTCTCATACTGATGTACACCCTATGTGGTTGTTTTGTGTTCTTTTATTTAAAAAATCTTATTTAATTAAGCATTATTTCCACAGCAATTTTCATAAGTTAAAGTAGAGGATGTCAAAAGAATGGAACGTAATGAGATGAGAATGGTGAGATGGATGTGTGGGCCCAGGCTGCAGGATAGAATAACAAATGATAAGCTGAAGAGACGTTTAGGTGTAAAGAGTATTAGCGAGGAGATGCATACAAGTAGACTGGGATGGTATGGGCATGTGGAGAGAATGGATGAACAAAATTGGATGAAAAGATGCAGGTCTGTGATTGTGGAGGGAGCTGCACCAAGGGGTGGACCGAGGAAGACCTGGGATCGGACTATACGTGCCGATCTCAAATCTAAAACCTTGACAAGTGAAGCAGCCCTTAACAGGGTTGCCTGGAACGCCGCCATTAGGACAATATTGTATACTGAAACTGCACGTATATGTGGAGTACCGGTACTCAGTCTTAACATTTTATGTATGTAGTCCCAGTTTTGGTTTATTTTGAAAGTTTTGCATTATTATAACCTCTGCTTACTTTTTGTCTGTACAGTATGTATTAATGATATATATTTTTCTATTGTTATTGGGGTTTTTTTCTAATGTATTCTTGTTATAAGAGTACTCGTTGTTTATATCTTGTTGCTTCCTCATATTATACAATAATAATTTTATGTATCTTCACTTTTGATAGTATCAATTGCTTGCCTTTGTGATATCCTTAATATATTTGTATGATAAATGTAGGTTATTGGTAGGGTCGTAATTGGTAGGGGTCAAGTGTCTATGCTATGCTGGAAGGTACCAACCCGATAGCACTATTGTTAGTCTATCTATTGCCTGACGCCGTGATCCCCGAAGGGGTGGCCACGAACGGACCGCCCCCATGCACCTCTGTCCCCTGTCAGTCGACGCCCCTCCTCCCAACCAGCACCGCCTTCATCCATATACTTCTTTACTCCATCCATATACTTCTTCACTCCATCCTTCCACCTCTTTCGGTTTACCTCTCCCTCTCTGTCCATCCACCTCGCTCTCGTACACCCTCTTAGTCATTCTCTCACTTCCCATACGTTCCATATGGCCGAACCATCTCAAGGTGTTCCTTTTCACACTTTCCGGCACATCTACCTCCACACCACACCTCCTTCTTACTTCCTCATTCGTCTGTCTATCCCTCCATGTAATTCCGCACGCACTTCTCAAGTAACTCATTTCCACCCCTCTCACTCTTGGTCCGAGTCTCTCCACCAACGCCCATGCTTCGCTTCCGTAGGTCAGTGTCGGGATTACCACACTGTCATGCAAGGACTTCTTCACTTCCATACTGACCACCCTATTTCTTGTTACTGCTTTCAACGTTCCTACAACCCTCTTCCCCTGTTGCACCCTCGCCCCCACACTTCTTCATCCATAGTCTGGAGGAAATTAATAGAAATAAGGAAGCTAGGCCTAACGATGTAAATAGTCAATGGAACTTTCTTAAGCATAGCCTTATCGCTGCCACTGACAAAGTCTGTGGGAAAACAAAGGGTCACCCAAGGAATAAGACCTCCTGGTGGTGGAACGATGAGGTAGAGCATGCTGTGAAAGAGAAAAAAAGATGCTTAAAAGTATGGAAGAAGGGAGGCAGCAAGGAGGAATACCAGGCAGCTAAACGAACTGCCAAAAGAGTTATTTACAATGCTAAAATAGGCATTATGGACCTGGTCCTCGAACAAGTGTATAACACTGACAATCCCAATGGGATCTTCAACCTAGCTAGGCGAGTTAAAAATGACAGTAGGGACATTATAGGTGAACAGTGTGTTAGAAACGATAATGGGAAGATTGTGTATGCAGAAAATGAAATCAGAGAAGCATGGAAGGCACACTATGAATGATTGCTAAATGTAGAGTTTGAATGGGATAAGGAACAGCTTAGTATCGAAAAAAACAATATCTGGACCCCCTCCTTTGATAGCACCAGCTGTAGTGAGCGACGCAATCAATAACATGAAGGACGGTAAAGCTCCAGGGTGCTCTGACATTGTCGCTGAGATGATAAAAGTCTCAGGGGAGACTGGTGTCAACTTAGTCACTGAGTTGATAAACACCATTATTAAAGATGAGAAAATCCCAGAAGATTGGCACAAAGGTGTAATAGTAAATATATACAAAGGAAAAGGGGATGCGCTAGATAGAGGTAATTATAGGGGCCTGAAAATGCTTGACCAAATCATGAAGGTCTATGAGAGTCTTTGAGGGTTTGATCAGGCAAAGCAACTCCATTGATGATATGCAGTTTGGTTTCATGCCGGGACGTGGTACAACCGATGCTATCTTCATAGTCAGGCAGATACGGGAAAGATACTTACTAAAAGGCAGGATATTGATCTTTACTTTGTGTTTGTAGACCTGGAGAAGGCCTTTGACAGGGTGCCTACAGATGTAGTGCAGTGGGCTATGAGGAAGTTTGGTGTGGAAGAGTGGCTGGTGCGTGTGATAATGAAGATGTATGAGGATTCGCGAAGTGCGGTGAGGGTGAAGGGTGTACTGAGTGATGAGTTCGCAGTCTGTGTTGGAGTTTATCAGGGTTCAGTGTTAAGCCCCCTCCTCTTTATTATGGTCCTGGAGGCACTATCTTGAGTTTTTAGAGGCAGACTCCCGTTGGAACTGTTTTATGCAGACGATTTAGTCCTAATAGCTGACAATATGCAAGATGCTGAGGCCAAATTCAGAAGGTGGAGAGAGGGCATGGCGAGCAAGGGTTTAAGAGTCTATATTAACAAAACCAAGGTTATGCATTGTAGATTGAGACGAGGCAATGTGGAAAAGAGCGGTGCACACCCATGTGCAGTGTGTGGAAAGGGTGTGGGCACTAACTCTATTCAATGTAGCAACTGTCGACGCTGAGTGCACCATGGGGGTAAGCGCTGTAGTAAAATAAAGGGACCCCTGCCGAAGGATAAATCAGACATAGAGAAATTTAAGTGTGTATTGTGCAAAGGCGAGCTTGTGTTAAGTGATGATCCTGTGGCTGTGAATTTTGGAAATGAGTCATTGGAGCTCATGGACAAGTTTTGTTACCTACTCCGGGCTACGAGATACCATCTCTGCCGGTGGTGGGGCCAAGGCTGACTCTGTCGCTAGAATTAGATGTGGCTGGGGAAAGTTTAGAGAACTGCTGCCAATTCTGACCATGAAAGGACTGCCTCTCCCCCTGAAGGGAAAGGTGTATGCCTCATGTATTAGAAGTGCAATAATGTATGCCTCAGAAACATGGGCTGTTAAAGTAGATGATGTCAACAGAATGGAACGTAATGAGATGAGAATGGGGAGATGGATGTGTGGGGCCAGGCTGCAGGATAGAATAACAAATGTTGAGCTGAGGAGACGTTTAGGTATAAAGAGTACAGTATTAGCGAAGTGATGCTTACAAGTAGACTGGGATGGTATGGACATGTGGAGAGAATGGATGAACAAAATTGAGAGAAAAATGCAGGTCTGTGATTGTGGAGGGAGCTGCACCAAGGGGTGGACCGAGGAAGACCTGGGATCGCACTATACGTGCCGATCTCAAATCCAAAAACTTGACAAGTGAAGCAGCCCTTAGCAGGGTTGCCTGGAACGCCGCCATTAGGACGAGACTGAAACTGCACGTATGTGTGGAGCACTCAGTCGTAAAATTTTAGGTACAGTATGTATAATAGTGATGAAAAAGGGACAATAAAAACCAGATAACCCCCCTTAATGATGCAATAACAGGATGTTTAACACGAGTACCTAGAATGGGGGGGGGGGCGCGCACTGGCGCTGTGAGGGTCTTAGATAAACATGGTTCCTGTTTCATTTTTATTTTTCTACCCTTGATATTTTTTCCATACAGTTCTCCCTCGATTTAAGATTGGGTTACGTTCCTGAAAACCCGATCTTAACCTCTGAAGTGCGCATGGGGGTAATTGGAAACGTCCCCCTGTGCTGACGTATTTGAGGTTTTTCCGCCACTAAAATATTCATTGTGCCATTAATAGCATTAATACTTATCCATATGCGCCTATTATGGGTTGATTATAAAGGTATTAACCTGAAACAACAATAAAACGAGTGAAAACAGCGTTTGGATGGTCAAAATCGGAGATATAGCCCGCGAGTTGTATAATGTATGGGTGAGTCAATCTGCTTTCCCGCCAATTTCCCCCAAGGCCACTGAGACACAGTCGATCGATACTCTCTCTCTCTCTCTTGCACTCGCTTGCTATCAGTGATGACCACACCTCCAATCGGATTTCTAATGTTAGCACGAAAAATATACCTCAGAATAAGGGAATAACAGGGAAAATAGGTGATAACTGAAGGAGAGGAGGAAAGTGGGGAAGGAGGGGAGGTAGAGGACTGAGATTTTGCATGGCCCAGGGGCCAAAAAAAAAAAAATAAATAAAAAAAAAAAAATATAAATTTTTTTTTTTTTTTCGATGTCAAAAGTTGATTTTTATTTTCTCTGACTCTTAAGAGTCTCCCCGCAGTGCGCCGGGGGAACTCTTAAGAGTCTCCCCGCAGCTCCCGGGTTAACTAGAAAAATCATATAGCGAACCCTAAAAATTTATGGAGTAGGCTAAATGGGGATGCATTCTGGGACCAGCCACAACACAAGCACAACCTCCTAAAAACCTATAATAATATAGTAAATCAGGGCATGTATGAGGGTGCAAAGGCGGCAGTACGTGTGGAGAGTGAGCAGAGCGAGTTCTTTGACCTGAATGTTGGTCTGAAACAGGGGTGTGTGATGTCCCCGTGGTTGTTTACTGTATATATGGATGGAGTTATGAAAGAAATACTATCAAGAGCAGTGGATGTTGGTGTATCGCTGAAAAGGGAGGGAATTGAGTGGAAGCTACCTATACTGCTGTTTGCGGATGATACAGTTCTGATGAGTGATAATGAATGGGAGTTGCAGGGTCTGGTAAATGAGTTTGGAACAGTGTGCGAAAAACGGAATTTGAAGGTAAATACGGGGAAGAGCAAGGTTATGGTCTTCGAAAGGGGTGAAGTCACAGAGTGAGTGAAGCTGAACGTCAGGCTATGGAGATCGTCAACTCTTTTAAGTATCTGGGAGTGTGTTGAGTAAAGATGGGACTATGGATGAAGAGGTGCGGGAGAGGGTACAACAGGGGAAGAGGGTTGTAGGAACGCTAAATGTAACAAGAGAATAGGGTGGTCAGTATGGAAGTGAAGAAGTCCTTGCATGACAGTGTGGTAATCCCGACACTGACTTACGGAAGCGAAGCATGGACGTTGGTTGAGAGACTCAGACCAAGAGTGAGAGCAGTGGAAATGAATTACTTAAGGAGTGCGTGCGGAGTTACATGGAGGGATAGACAGACTAATGAGGAAGTAAGAAGGAGGTGTGGTGTGGAGGTAGATGTGCTGGAAAGTGTGAAAAGGAACAACTTGAGATGGTTCGGCCATATGGAACGTATGGAAAGCGAGAGAATGACTAAGAGGGTGTACGAGAGCGAGGTGGAGGGACAGAGGGGGAGAGGTAGACCGAATATGAGGTGGAAGGATGGAGTGAGGAACTACATGAAAGAAGGCGGTGCTGGTTGGGGGGAGGGGCGTCGACTGACTGGGGACAGAGGTGCATGGGGGCGGTTCGTTCGTGGCCACCCCTTCGGGGATCACGGCGTCAGGCAATAGATAGATAGATAGATAGGGCATCGGATAGTGAGGGAAACCTGTACCTCAAGGGGAGCTGGAGCTGAAAGGGTCTTAAAAAAACTGGGCTCGTGTTTCATCTTTCTTTTTCCACCCTTGACATAATTCCTTTTTCTGATTGCCTCAGCGATTTCAAGGAATCCATACCATACTTTACCTAGTAGAGAATTGGGGTGCTTTCTGTAGATAACATTGGTTATACCTTGAGAGTGGTACTGATAATTCATCATTGCTATACTGTACTATACTATATATAAATTGAGGTGCTTTCTGTAGAAGACATTGGTTAGACCTTGAGAGTGGTACTGATAATTCATCATGTCTATACTGTACTATACTGTAGTCTAGTCGCTGTAAGTAGACAATAAATTATGACCTCTAACCTCTGTAGCTCAAAAAGGGTATTCAAGCTAATATTTCTACCATTTGGGAACAGTCATTTAAGGAATAGAAGTTGAAATTTACAGCCAATTTGCTATAGACTTTTTGAGTTACAGAGGAGATGATTTCTGGCCTACTTACAGCAAATAGACTATAGCTAATGAGTTTTCCACTTGTAATTGCTGAACAGTTGATTCTCCAGGACTACTACTAAATAAGAGGTCTTCCTTATTTGGTATTAACCCCTGTCAAACGGGGATATTTGTAACTTCTACTACCTGCCTGGCGGGCATATTTACCCTAAACGAGCTTCATTCCATGCATAAACAAGAACCAGAGCGTATTACAATTTTGTATCCGTGAAAGGGTGATAATAGAGCTTTCCAATGACAACTGAATCATCCTTGTACGACCACAGGTTCTCTTGCAACAATTGCGCAACACAAGGGCAAAAACCCTAAAATACGGTAAATTCCCCTGCCGAGCGGTCAGAGCCCGCCTATCGTCCTCCCAACGCGTGGACTCTCTCTCAGAGCCAATAATGTGCTCAACATCCCTTCCGACATATGTCGGGCCCCGCAGGGGTGGCCATGGTTCTCTCGCCCAACATATGTCGGGCCCCGCGGCCTGAGTGTTAAGGAAGGGGGTCAACAAACCTCCCAGTTTCTCATGTTCTCTGGTATATTGTTGGTGAGACTTGGACTCCTATATGTCAACCAGTAGTCCCTCAGTTTCCCCAGAGTGTCAGGTCAGGTTTAATGGTCAGGTTTAACCCCTTTTGTACCGGCGACGTCTTTTCAGTTTTATTCTATCAACATGTAGTTGATTTTCTGCAGCTTAAGAAGGATCTGTGGAAGTAAAAAGGATTAAGTGTGATAGTTGGAAGCCTGTTAGTTGCTGGAGGATCTTTTTAAACTGAATACAATCGTCTAATAGTTACCAGAAAATAATGAAAATAATATCACCAGTACTGAAGGGGTTAATGATCTGGTTATTATTAGACAATTTTCCTTAGTTTGTAATCCACCTATCCGACTTAAATGGATAAATACGATCTCAATAAACCCTCTTCGTAACATAGGTCCTTCTTTAACTGCATAAAATCATCAAAACATCTCATTTTAGCCAGAATCAAAGGTAAAAAGGCATCATGGTGCTGAAGGGGCTAGAGTGAGAGGGGTGGAAATGAGTTACTTGAGAAGTGCGTGCGGAGTTACATGTAGGGATAGACAGACGAATGAGGAAGTACGAGAGCGGTGTGGTGTGGATGTGCTGGAAAATGTGAAAAGGAACACCTTGAGGTGGTTTGGCCATGAGGAGATCATGGAGAGTGAGAGGATGATATAAAAGAATGTTGCCAATTTAGCTACTTTCCCGCTAGATCTAGAGGCAGCTTATATACAGTACTTCGATCAAGCAGCAATTTTTGAAATCTAGCGGTATAAATTCTAGCGATATTCTAGAGATTTGAAAATTTGTGCATGATATTTTAGAGGTTGTAGCAGTTATCTAGAGATTTTTGGCATTTAGGCTACGTACTAGAGTATCTAGCCGCCTTCTAGCGACTTTTGAGAACCGATCTAGCGGTATTTTGTGTTATAATTTGGTAAAGTCAGTGTCATATGAGTACTCTAACAATGGATGTATCGTAGTCACAGTATCTGAGTGAAAATGTAGCTAAAATTGAGTCTATAAAATTATATTTTTCACTCAATATAGCTACAGTGTACTGTATTTTGTATCTTAGAGCTCCTAATCATGTACAGTCCAATTTAATATACTGTACAATGAAAATCCTTTAGTGCGGAATCTGATGGTTCAAAGCTTATCAATAGTTCGGAATTTTTCTTTGAGATAACACGGGCAAAAAAGGGTGAAAATCAGCAAAAATAGTTGAGTCCATACACGTCCTTAGTTGTACCCACACCAACCTTCAAAGGTTTTGGACACTCTCCGACTTGCCAGGTGTTGTTGTGCTCCTGAATTCTCCCAACAGTGTCGCTAATTCTTACATATTCTCACTTTACCCTTTCGCGCACTGCAGGAAGCGATCGCGTCCTACAGGGATTCTTTAAACCTTTGTGACCATCAGGGGTGTTTATAAACCTTTAGTTTAGTTATGTCAACCTCTGCAGTTGTCTTTGAGCGAGTTGTGGGCAGAAAACAAATTTTGGAGAGGAAATTATGAGATTAAGATAATTATATTTCGAATGACCTGAAAGGGTTAAGATGGCTCCTACAACTTTATTTTTGCTCCTTATCAGCAAATCTGACAGGAAATGGGTTTACTATACCTCCCTCAGTTTTTCTCATAATATACAGCGATGCCTTAATACTGTCTTGAGGGACGTTACCCGTTGGGCATCTTCTACAGGGTTTACCTTTTCCAGCGAGAAAACCAAGGCAATTCCATTTTATCGTGACAAACGTCACCTAGTTACATGGTAAGACTATCTCCCTCTCAATGAATGGGCATCGGTTACAATTTTCTGATCAGGTGAAGTTCTTGGGAATAATCCTTGTCACACATCTTAACTAGTCTGTTCATGTAAAAGACCTTAAGGCCTGAGACGTCTCAATGTTTTGAAGAAATGTCACAATGTTGACTGGGGTGCTGATCGTCGGACCCTCCTTATGTTATATACGGCCACGGTTTTGTCCGGCTTGGATTATAGGTGTGCTATTTATGGCACAGCTTCCCAGACCACACTCAAAACATTGGATCCTGTCCATCATCTTGGTATCCGGCTTTGCACTGGAGCTTTCAAGTCGTCTCTCATTACGAACCTTCTCGTAGAAAGTGGCCAGCTTCCTCTCTCCCTCCATCGAGAGCGTGAACTCATGAATTCTGCTCTACAATTGCTGTCCACTGATTCACCTGCGGGCAACTTGTTTGAGAAGGTGGGTGTTGATGAGTTCCCTCTGGCATTGTTACCCTCTTTTCCGGTTTGGCCCACAGATTATTTACGCAACATGATTTACCCCATGCCCCTTCTGCAGGCGGCTGACCCCTCCATCCCGTATTGGCTTTTATCATCATCTATGTTTTGTACATTTCTCTTGCTCAGGGTCCTAAGTCTTCGCTCCCTGCTGTTCAGAGGTGTGTCGCCCTTCAGCATATGCTACGTCATGACCCTGCCTGTGTCATATATACTGATGGGTCTAAAAGGGATGGGAAAGTTGGTTGTGCTGCGGTTTCCGAGGCTTCTGTTTTTAGCTTGGCTTTATCCCCATATTCATCTGTTTTTACTGCTGAATTGCATACATTGTTTGGGGCAGTTGATATGGTCCCTTCCTATCCAGTCAACACCCCTTGGGTGGTTATTTATAGTGATTCCCCGAGTACCTTTATGGCATTACAAGATCTTTCTACGAGGGATCCACTTATTTCCACTATTCTCCTGTAATGCCTGGATTGTGACAAAGTGTCTGTAACTGAATTTGATGCATAAATCTGATTGAGCTATCATGCCAAGTGGAGTACTTCTCTTGGTTTAGTGGCTAGAGCGTTCTCCTCCCACGTGGCGGGCCCGAGATCGAATCTCGCCCGGGCCGCGCCCAAAAACATTTGGGGCGAATTTCCGCATCAGACGGAGTTCTTATGTGATTGTAAACATTGTAAATTGTAATTGTGAGTAAAGTCGGCAAAAATAGTATGGTGACGTTTCGAGGTTACTTCACTCCAACAACTACATGACATTTCCTTGGCCAATTGGAAAATCCAGTTTTGCTGGGTTCCTGCCCATGTGGGCATAGCGGGTAATGAGAGAGCGGATCGGCTCGCTAAAATAGCCTGTCTCGGTCCAGGAGCAGGTCCTCTCTTGCGCCTGTCTGACATGAAAGCCGTAGTTTGAGAAGTTATCTCTCGTGCATGGCAACGTGAGTGGTCTTAAAAGCCCCTTACCATCCATCTTCATGCTATCAAAGATATGGTTTCCGTGTGGGCTTCCTATTTTCAGGGCAAGCGCAGGGATCAAGTCGTACTCACTCGTCTCCGTATTAGTCATACCCGCTACACACATGGACACTTAATGACCACTCCACATGCTCCTCCTCCATGGTGCACTACTTGTGACACGAATATTACTGTGCAGCACTTTCTCATCGACTGCCCACTGTATGCTCGGTAGCGGCAGCGTTATTTTTCTTAGCCTTCTCTTCAGTCTATCCTGTTTGACAGTCCTTCCTTTGATATTGTCAATCTATTTGCTTTCCTTAAAGAAATTACAATCTTTCATCTCATTTAATATTTTTTATTTCTTCTAGTCATATTTTATTGTCTCTTTTAATGTTGACTTATTTTCTTTCTTTTTATAGTGAACCTATTTGATTTATTTTACCCCTTTTATTTATATTATTTTAACCCATTTCCACTTTTAAGCCCTCCCCAGCCTTTAGAGGGGTTCTGCCCAGTAGGTTGTTGACAAATAGTTTGTATTAATTAATTAATATACTCACTGTGTGGATGCAAATTAATGTGGCCAACTGTACCTACTTGGAAAAAGGGGCATTAACAAGATTTTTGGTTTGCTTTGACTAGTAATAATCCTAATCAAATAGAAGGAACAAGGAAGTCTGTCTATCTTGTATCCACTGCATAGTTTTACAATAATTGTTCAAATACTCTTACATCTATTGTGCCTAATCTTTACATCTTTCCTTGTGGTACTAGAGCATAATTATGTCAGTACCCATGACTGGACCATGACTCCTTCACAGTGCATATGTCATTGGAAAGCGTGTGAAATGCTCTATAAAGCTCTTGACGCCTTTTTTTAAATTTGAGACACAGCCCATTGACATATGTAGCTAATCACCGAGTACAATATTATTACCTAATCTCCGAGTCACCTAATTCCGCAATTAGATAAAAATAATAAAAAAGTGGATCAAGAGAGTTGTAAAACCACCTGTCCTGAGTTGTCTGATCCCTCTGAAAATATTATACAGCGCTTGGGTTTCGAATTATACGACTTCCGAATTTTTGTTAAATTTTCGAGCTAATTTCCTCCCTAATTCAGGAACTAATTGACCTAGAATAAAAAAAACATTTAATAACAAATCTGTTTTACATCATCCTCTATACGTGCGCGAAATTTCATTGAAATCGGACGAAGTTCAGTGACATCCCCTATTAAAAAGCGGCCGGTCCCCTCAACACCTTATTAGCGGGCTAGGCGGTCTAGCGGACCGTAGCGCCCAGCGGGGTGTTTTTACCCTAAATAGGGTTGTTTACGTGATCATTTTCATGCCTAAATAAGACCCAGAGCGTAAAACAAGTATCTATCCCTGAAAGGGCATAAACAGAGCTTTCCAATGACACCCAAACCATCATTGTATGACTGCTGGTTCTCTTGCAACGATCATGCAACACGAGTGCAAAAACCATGTAATTAGGTACTTTCCCTACATAATTCCCTGTGTAGCGAGTGAGAGAGGGAAGGGAAGGGAGGGAGGCACCTCAGTTGGTCCACGGTGGTCGTGCGGAGCGGTCATAAGGTTGCTAGGCTCCTCACACCGCTCAGCTCTCTCTCTCAGCAACATTACGTGCTGAAAATGGCGCACGACATAAGTTGTGAACCGCCAGTTAGTCCAAATTTATTTCACACGACAAAGTTGCGCGCCGCCAATTAAGGGTTAAGCACACATGATCTTCCCTTTGGTCACCACCACCACTCAGGGTTGTTATACCCATCATCAAAACCTACCACCACATGAACAACAGGGTCAGCTTCACCTCCCTTAAGCACACATGGTCTACCCTTTGGTTACCACCACCACTTAGGGTTGTTATACCCATCATCAAAACCTACCACCACATGAACAACAGGGTCAGCTTCAGGTTAGGTGAACGTATTGACGGATAAGCCTTTACAACGGCCCCTCGTAGCTACTTTCTACTTTCCTATTTTCTGAAGAGTGTAGAGAGGGGAGAAGGGGTGTTGGAGAGAGAGAGGAAGCTATTGGAGTGGCTTTGTTATGTGTGTTATTAGTTTATATATGGTGATAGTGAAGGTATAGAGAGATAAGCCTTTACAACGGCTTCTCGTAGCTACTTTCTACTTTTCTATTTTCTGAAAAGTGTAGATAGGGGAGAAGGAGTGTTGGAGAGAGACAGGAAGCTGTTGGAGTGGCTGGGAGGCAGGTCACGTGCCCATATTGCCCAACCTGGCACTCCTGGACTAAGCATCTAGTATGACTCAAATTCATTTCAGAAAGTAGACGCTGGTGTGATATTAGCCATGCCAGCGGTACCCCATGATCCTGTGTAGACACTTGGTACCAAAGGAGTTTATGTGTCTCTCTAAATCACTATTATGTGTCTATGTCTCACAAACAACCAGCAGACTATTGCATCAATCCTAAGTTGTTGTTATATTTTCTCAACCTCAGAACTGTTGGATGTCCATTAGCCTGTAACTCTTGTGAGGCCCCAAGATTATCGATTGAAGCTTTGAGGTCTAGGGTGCTTCATATGTCGCTCTAGATGGTCAAAGTGGAGCTACAAGGTGTTGGTTGCTTCCTTTTTGCTACACTAAATGAAAAACCGTATTATTTTGTACACGTCACTTGATTTAAGAGAGCAGTTATATGGTCCTTCACAGCATCTTCAAATATGGTCGGGCATCTTCTATGCTATAAATTGGTGACGATATAGTGGGTGTTTTCTAGACGTGTCGGTGAAGCCAAGATATTTGTAGAATAGCAGTAACGATCAGATCACCTCAGAAAAAGCCCTGACATTTGGCGTGGACTTGTTCTATGGTTCATTAGGTCTGCAGTCCACCACGCTAACCACTGTGCAATCGCCTGCCCTATATGTTGTTGTTTATGTATTTTTGTTTGTAATGTATTTATTTATTTATTTAATATTTTTTTTGCGTGGGGACCATTATATGCATGAGTAGCGATAATATAATTGTAGAAAAGTAAATCATTTGATAATATGTATGATAAAAGAAGAAACAATGCCATTTAATTATGCACGTTGTTAATGTTCATGAATAAACTATTGCCATTGTTTATCTTCATTATTTAGTACAATGGTTTTGTTTTCTAAAGTCAAATTAAATAATATCCTGAAATAACATAATATAATTTCATGATTCTTTTAACAAATATGTATCATATTTGCCACGTCTGTTTGTATTGTGTATTACAGTCATAGGTATTTTGGTACACTCATGTCAATGTGTATTAAACCCAAGCTAGATAATATATCATTGTCCAAAAATTATCAATTAAACTAATAGACTCGAAGATTCAAATGACTGTATATATAATATGACTTAGGAATGTATAGTCAAAATCAATAGTTGGCCTATTCTAGAGAGGAACATTATCTTGACATTTCTATGCCATGAAACAAATAGTACTATTATCAGGCTATTATACTAACATGAGGACTGCTGGGGATAATCTAGAGAGGGACATTATCTTGACATTTCTATGCCATGAAACAAATAGTACTATTATCAGGCTATTATACTAACATAAGGACTGCTGGGGATAATCTAGAGAGGGACATTATCTTGACATTTCTATGCCATGAAACAAATAGTACTATTATCAGGCTATTATACTAACATGAGGACTGCTAGGGATAATCTAGAGAGGGACATTATCTTGACATTTCTATGCCATGAAACAAATAGTACTATTCTCAGGCTATTATACTAACATGAGGACTGCTGGGGATAATCTAGAGAGGGACATTATCTTGACATTTCTATGACATGAAACAAATAGTACTATTATCAGGCTATTATACTAACATGAGGACTGCTGGGGATAATCTAGAGAGGGACATTATCTTGACATTTCTATGCCATGAAACAAATAGTACTATTCTCAGGGTATTATACTAACATGAGGACTGCTGGGGATAAGGTACTGTAACAGAAAATTACAGGTTTTCAGCTAATGATTGATTTAGGGTTTAGGTCTATCTATAGTTTAGTTAAGTTTTAGTGTTTGCAACATTCAGTACAGTATATTCAAGATGGACACTCTACAAATAGGGATAAACATAAGTAATCATCATTGCCAATATATTTATTACCATTTTACTAAAGTTAAAAGTTAATTTTGATTACAAGCAGATGTTAGTGACCATTGCATCTCAATTGATGGTGTTGATTCATAACATACATAAAGAGTATCAACTAGTTAATCATGACCTAAATGTTCCTATCAGTATGAAATTTGTAACATGTACCTAACATATTTTTTAAATAAATGTTTATGTTATTGTTGCATTGACATTAATTTAAAGAACGTTTATGTTGAATAATGTATTAATCACTTTAGGAAATATAATAACATATTTAGTATTCATTTGATGCTTGTCACACAAAACATAGCCTACAAACTAGCATGCAATAAATGAGTTCACTAATTTTGTTTAACACTTTCACTCCAAAAATGAATTTTAAAACTAATGACTACTATCAAGTGATTCTCTTCAATAACCGATTGTTGTGAATGAAAAGGCTAAACAAATGTCTGGTGCAGAATATCACGTAGAACATGTACATAAGTAAGACACATCAATCAATACTGTTTTGACAACTCAATACATTTTACCGACACTAAGTAAGTTGTATATGATAATGCATACAACATTGTTATATATGATAATGCATACAACATTGTTATATATGATAATGCATACAACATTGTTATATATGATAATGCATACAACATTGTTATATATGATAATGCATACAACATTGTTATATATGATAATGCATACAACATTGTTTTATGTGAAAGTAAATTACATTAATATAACTACCAGTGTATGGCTCAAATGTATCCCTAGGTGGACACATTCTCCTCAGTTTACATTAATATAACTACCAGTGTATGGTTCAAATGTATCCCTAGGTGGACACATTCTCCTCAGTTTACATTAATATAACTACCAGTGTATGGTTCAAATGTATCCCTAGGTGGACACATTCTCCTCAGTTTACATTAATATAACTACCAGTGTATGGTTCAAATGTATCCCTAGGTGGACACATTCTCCTCAGTTTACATTAATATAACTACCAGTGTATGGTTCAAATGTATCCCTAGGTGGACACATTCTCCTCAGTTTACATTAATATAACTACCAGTGTATGGTTCAAATGTATCCCTAGGTGGACACATTCTCCTCAGTTTACATTAATATAACTACCAGTGTATGGTTCAAATGTATCCCTAGGTGGACACATTCTCCTCAGTTTACATTAATATAACTACCAGTGTATGGTTCAAATGTATCCCTAGGTGGACACATTCTCCTCAGTTTTAAACATTTGAGGGATTTTAATTAGTTTACTGATCGTGATCGAAGGTGTATTCGGATATAATACTTTTCAGTGTTGTCCATTTCCAGCACTACACATACATTATGAAACTTCATTTAGCTTACATGTGTAAGTATGCTACTAGTATTGAATGTGACTTTACTACATTGATATTATTGTATATAGATAAATAATTATTATTAAAAAAACAAAAACCTCCTTAATCTATAATAACATATGCTAGTTCAGAATATCCAGGATTAACACAGCGTGATAATTGGTTGAGCCTTTGTTGTTGCACCAACTACAATATATCATAATCCTAGTTATCCAATACATAATAATAATAGGGGGTAAAATGTAATGATGGTACACAAACAAAGATAATCCAACCCAGCATGCTTATGGGTTATGGATATAAGCTAGATAATAATTATATTATTGTCTAAAAATTATCAATTAAACTTATTGACTCGAAGATTCAAATGACTGTTTATATAATATGACTTAAGAATGTATCGTCAAAATCAATAGTTGGCAGAAAGCCTAAACTAGAGAGGGACGTTATCTTGACATTTCTATGACATGAAACAAATAGTACTATTATCAGGCTATTATACTAACATAAGGACTGCTGGGGATAATCTAGAGAGGGACATTATCTTGACATTACTATGACATGAAACAAATAGTACTATTATCAGGCTATTATACTAACATGAGGACTGCTGGGGATAATCTAGAGAGGGACATTATCTTGACATTTCTATGCCATGAAACAAATAGTACTATTATCAGGCTATTATACTAACATAAGGACTGCTGGGGATAATCTAGAGAGGGACATTATCTTGACATTTCTATGCCATGAAACAAATAGTACTATTATCAGGTTATTATACTAACATGAGGACTGCTGGGGATAATCTAGAGAGGGACATTATCTTGACATTTCTATGCCATGAAACAAATAGTACTATTATCAGGCTATTATACTAACATGAGGACTGCTGGGGATAATCTAGAGAGGGACATTATCTTGACATTACTATGACATGCAACAAATATCACTATTCTCAGGGTATTATACTAACATGAGGACTGCTGGGGATAAGGTAACGTAACCAAATAATACTGGTTGTCAGCTAATGATTGATTTAGGCTGTAGGTCTATCTATAGTTTTTTTTTTTTTTTTTTTTTTTTTTCTATATTCCAACTACTCCCTCTCGGGCATAGGCTGAGAGCCTGTACATGCCACCGCTCAACACGGTGAAGCCCGTGTTTAGTTTAGTTTAGTTTTAGTTTTTGCAACATTGAGTATATTCAAGATTGATACACTCTAAAAATAGGGATACACATAAGTAATAATAATTGTTGCCAATATATGTATTTATCTATTGCTAAATTATACATTTAATTATGTTTACAAGCAAATGTTAAGTGTCCAATGTATCTCAATTGATGGTGTCGATTAATAAAATACATGAACAAATATCAAGTAGTTAACCTGTTAAGCGCTAAATAGCCCTAGGAGCTAGGGTAGTTATTTGTGCATTTCTGCAAAAAAATTCGATCTCACAGAATTTTAAAAAAAGTACCTCAATGTCTTGGAAATAAGCAGCCACATCCGCCAATATATATATATCCACCCTAAAAAAATGTGGGTGTGGAGTTACGGTGGCTGCAAGTTGAAAAAAATGGGCTGATAGGCACGACATCCCCGAGCGAGCGAGTGTGTGTGAGTGAGTCAGGCGGGAGGAGAGAGAGAGAGGGTGGAGGCAAGAACGTGCGATTGATGAGAAGCAACGCTCTATATCTCGCCTAAAAAGCACCTTTATGGTTTCACCTGTTCATATTCATGAGTAAGGCAGCCCATGTGAATAATATACACTGATAAATGAAGCGCAGAGATGCATACGGACGAATAATAGGCGAAATAAGAGTGGTGTATTGAGAAAGGTGGGTGGCGCGGGAGAGAAAAGGGGTCAGATTACAGTAGGTAGATGAGATTAGCGTGGGTGTATGCACAAATTTAGACCTTATAGACACTTTGTGTTGTCGTTGCTATATTGTAAACAACGATAAGGCTTCTTGGATGGCGCAGTATGTTAGAGTAACCCGATATCTCATTACACAATTTTTACGCACTATTTGCTTGCAACTCATGGATGAAAGGTTATTTATTTACTTGTAAATTTCTTTACTGTTTGTTCGTAATGATAGAATATGTTAGGTTATGTAAAAGTATTATACATACTAAATACTTCGATATACACAAGTGTATCGAGGGTATATATATATTTTTTTTTGTCAAGCATTCGTCTGCCCGAAAATACGTACGCACTAATCGCTGTCAGTATAGTGTGAACAGTCATGGTCTAGTGGTTAGAGTGATGGACTGAGTGAGATGTAGGCCTAGAGACGTAGGCCTAGAGACGTGGGTTCGAAACCAGAGAGGTTATGGGGATGTTTTTGGAGTGTTTATATCACTTGAAAAAAAATTTTTTTTACATACTTACGCCCTGCTATTCATAAAGTCGAAAACTTTGATGAATAGCAGAGCGTAAGTATGTTTTGTTGTGTTTATTTATTTGTTTTTTGTTTGTTTTTTTGTTTGTTTTATTATTACAAAAGGTTGTTACAAAAGGTTAGTACATAAGTATAATATTACATAGGTATATATATAAATAAAACAAAATATTGCCTGGCTAATGAATTAAACTGAAATAATAAATGAAAATATTGCTTATATATACAGTATACTGTATACAATAATATACTGTGTATATATATATATATATATATATATATATATATATATATATATATATATATATATATATATATAATATATATATATACAGTATATACCAAAACATATGAACTTATCCTACAACTATAATTTGTACATGTTATGATAATATTATCACGTTGGTCAGGTACGGGCAAGTAGGTAGGCAGGCAGGTGTTTTGAGATCACGTTGGTCAGGTACGGGCAGGTCAGGTACGGGCAGGTAGGTAGTGAGGTAGGTAGTGAGGTAGGTGGGCGGGGCAGGAGTTTGGCTGAGATAGGGCGACACAGGTACCACTCCTAGTAGTACTTGAGTGAGTGGTAGTCCCTGAAGCACTCGCCCAAACACAACCCAACGTTGCATTCCTTGCACATTGATGTGACTCGGTTTCTTTTTGGTGGCTTTCTGGTGGAGTGGGCACTGACCTGGCACTGTACTTGCAGCCTCCGGGTGCCAGATAGCTCGGTGTGGATAGGGTAGTGTTTGTCATATCCATCAATGACTCTGTCTGGGAGGTTGACTGCACGGCGACCCCTGTGACCGGAGACTGGTTGGTGTTTCTGTAGGAGTTGGTAGGCGACGTTGTATATGAACTCCCGGAACTTGAGTTTTTTGTTCGGGGCCATGTCTTTTTTTACCAGCCACATGTTGTAAGCGTTGAGCATCGTGATGTCAACAAAGTGAAGGAAAAGCTTGTGATACCACTTCACTGTTTTTCGTAGGCACTCAACGCCTGCAAGCTGGCAATCAGACTTGTCCACAAGGCGCATGTACTTGGAATAATCCACCACCATATCAGGTTTCTGGATAGACTTCTTGGTACGGTAGTGGAATTTACCAGAGTCCACTTGGGCACCTGTATGGACAGTCGAAAGCAGGTGGACTGGTCGCTTATCGAGCCACTTTACCGCCAGAACTTTCCCAGACTTCTCCAGCTGCTTGTAGTGCTCTTTCTTCTTTCTTCTTGGTCTGTCCTGTCTGCGGCGCCTTTGTTCCTCTGCCAAGTCGTCATCAGAAGCGGTGTCACTGTGGGAGGGGTTGTCCAGTTCTATGCGATTGCCTTGGAACTTAGGCATGAACTTCCTGTTAGTTCTGACAGTCCCACATGCCCCCGTTTTGTGGTCATGGAGGAACTGGCAGAGTGCAGGACTTGTATACCAATTGTCGGTGTACAATGTGTGCCCCTTGTTCAGGTAGGGCTCCAGCATCTTTTTCACAATGTGCCCTGACATGCCCAATGGGTCGTTGCCACCGACTTTTGGAATGTCTACATCAGTGCCGGTGTATACGATCATGTCGAGCACTATTCCACTTTCACAATCGCACAACACAAAGATCTTGATCCCGAACCTGTGTCTCTTCAAGGGAATGTACTGCTTGAACACCAGGCGTCCTTTGAAAAGCACGAGCGACTCATCAATCACCAGGTTGGCAAAGGGGTAGAAGAATTTCCTGTACCTTTGCAACAACATGGTCAACACATCCCGAACTTTCCATATTCTATCAGCTCGGTTTGGATTATTATTGTCTGCGAAGTGCAAAAATCGCAGAAGCAAGAAAAATCTATCACGAGCCATATATTTCCGGAAAATTGGGGTGTTGATGATTGGGTCGTGCTTCCAATAATGCTCCATTACATGCTTCCTGCAGAGAGGCATGATTAGCAACAACGCAAAGAACACAAGGAGCTCAGGGACAGTCGTATCAACCCCTGCACGAATTCTTGCTCTAGGAGATATCATATCAATTCTTTCCCTCACCCAGGTAAAATATCCATTGGTTTGGGAAACGAGATGAGATAATACCTCCTGGTCAAAAAATGCACAGAAGAAATCAGATTCCGTGGACTGGTCATTGCAGGGCCAGTCTGCTGTTGAACCAGCCAGATTGGCATTGAACTGGTGCAAATCTGGTTGGAAATGGGACCCTTCAGACCAGGCAAAATTATACGCCCGTGGGGGATCAGGATCAGCCCCTCCGTCAGCCACGTCGTCTGAGCCTTCGTCGTCAGACAGGTCTTGGTCATGGTCACGGTGCAGAAGTACATCGTCGTCTTCCGAATCCTCTGCACCTCCCTCATATTGGTCTTGATCCTCCTCAGACTCGCTCCCACTATCACCACCCCAGCCATAGTTCCTGGGATCGAAGGCTTCCCCTTCTGCAGCGTCGTCGTCAGAGGAGTCAGGAGGGAAGAGGAGGGCGTCAAACTTGGATGGCGTTAGACCGGCTGCCAAAACTCTACGAGGCCCTCCAACAGCAGCAGGGGCATGGGTGGGCATGGGTGGTGGAGCAGGGGCGTGCGTGGGCGGTGGTGCAGGGGCGGCCGTGGTGGGCAGTGGTGCAGGGGCGGCCGTGGTGGGTAGTGAGGCAGGGGCGGCCTTGGGGTGGGTGGTAGTGGTGGCAACGCGGGGGTGGTAGAGGCGGGAGGTGTCACCTTACTCCTCTTGAACTGATAAGGGTGTCCTTTACCCTTACCCTTCTTGCCAACTACCCCCGATGCTCCTGCATCCCCAGGATGGCCACTTGTACTTCCTGTGGTGGTGGGCGCCGTGGGCGTCGTTGCCACAACAGTAGAGGCAGTAGTTGTTGTGGTAGCAGTTGTCAGAGCAAATGCTGAGGACAATGACCTCTTCACACTCGTCGTGCTTGTTGCACGTGTCGTGCCTCTCCCACCACGTGTCGTGCCTCTCCCAGCACGTGTAGGTCTTCTTGGCTGCACTGGCTCATCATCCTCAGAAGTACTGTATATACGAAGGAGGGGTTCCTGGCACGTGTTCGTGTCCTGCCACGAGCACTAACACCGCCAGCAACAGGGTTGGGCGAGTCAACAGGGAGCGAGTCAGGGGAGCGTGTAGGCTCCATAGTGACTGAGAGCGTACTGCGTGTGTAGACTGTGTGGGGTGCGTGCGGCGGGTGGTTGTGGGTGCCATCGAGAGGTACCATGTCGCACTAAACGTGGCGCAATTTGTGACTCCCTAGACAGCTTGGCGCCGTTTTGGTACGCCTTTAAAAATCCTGCTTCCGTGAGGCCTATCGCGTTCCCTATAGGAAGCCTTCCGTGAGGCCTATCGCGCTTGCCGGGTTAATCATGAACTAAATGTTCTTATCCATTTGAAATTTGCAACATGTACCTAACATTTTTTTCACTGAATGTATAATTATGTTATTGTTGCATTAAGATTAATTTAAAGAACGTTTATGTTAAAAATTGATTAATCACTTTACGAAATATAATAACATATTTAGTGTTCATTTGATGCTTGACACACAAAACATACAAACTAGCATGCAATAAATGACTTCACTAATTTTGTTTAACACTTTCAATCCAAATATGAATTTTAAAACTAATGACTACTATCAAGTGATTCTCTTCAATAACCGATTGTTGTGAATGAAAAGGCTAAACAAATGTCTGGTGCAGAATATCACGTAGAACATGTACATAAGTAAGACACATCAATCAATACTGTTTTGACAACTCATACATTTTACCGACACTAAGTAAGTTGTATATGATAATGCATACAACATTGTTATATAATATATAACAATGTTGTATGCATTATTATGATAATGCATACAACATTGTTATATATGATAATGCATACAACATTGTTATATATGATAATGCATACAACATTGTTATATATGATAATGCATACAACATTGTTATATATTTAATGCATACAACATTGTTATATATGATAATGCATACAACATTGTTATATATGATAATGCATACAACATTGTTATATATGATAATGCATACAACATTGTTATATATGATAATGCATATAACATTGTTATATATGATAATGCATACAACATTGTTATATATGATAATGCATACAACATTGTTATATATGATAATGCATACAACATTGTTATATATGATAATGCATACAACATTGTTATATATGATAATGCATACAACATTGTTATATATGATAATGCATACAACATTGTTATATATGATAATGCATACAACATTGTTTTATGTGAAAGTAAATTACATTAATATAACTACCAGCGTATGGCTCAAATGTATCCCTAGGTGGACACATTCTCCTCAGTTTACATTAATATAACTACCAGTGTATGGTTCAAATGTATCCCTAGGTGGACACATTCTCCTCAGTTTACATTAATATAACTACCAGTGTATGGTTCAAATGTATCCCTAGGTGGACACATTCTCCTCAGTGTTAAACATTTGAGGGATTTTAATTAGTTTACTGATCGTGATCGAAGGTGTATTCGGATATAATACTTTTCAGTGTTGTCCATTTCCAGCACTACACATACATTATGAAACTTTATTTAGCTTACATGTGTAAGTATGCTACTAGTATTGAATGTGCCTTTACTACATTGATATTATTGTATATAGATATATCATTATTATTAAAAAAACAAAAACCACCTTAATCTATAATAACAATGCAAGTTCTGAATATCCAGGATTAACACAGCGTGATAATTGGTTGAGCCTTTGTTGTTGCACCAACTACAATATATCATAATCCTAGTTATCCAATACATAATAATAATAGGGGGTAAAATGTAATGATGGTACACAAACAAAGATAATCCAACCCAGCATGCTTATGGGTTATGGATATATTTAAATTATACCATGCAAAGATTATACTTCCCTTCACCAACCTTAACCAAACAATATTGTATATCAGTATATGTAGATAGACAGGTTAATAGATATATAGCTATCTCAATACATAACACATCTTAAAATTGTATATAAATTCATAAACATTCATATATCTGAGACATAGGTGTATTTGCTTTAGTCAGCCTCATGTTTATTTTGAATTATACATGTCATTTGTGTTATCATTTGGCATCAGAAGCTTGACATGAATAACATCTGTATTAATTTGCCCATCATTTACTATTGTTGACAAGTGAAAGTAAAACACTATTAGTTCAGAGTAACTTCAGCACAGCGACATTAATTGAGTTGATCTGGATGATACTATAACATATTGGTGGACAAGTAGTAGTTGTTGTAGTAGTATTAGTTGTTGTAGTAGTAGTTGTAGCTGTTGTAGCTGTTGTAGTAGTAGTATTATTAGTAGTTGTAGTAGTAGTAGTAGTAGTTGTAGTAGTTATTGTTGTAGTTGTTGTTGTAGTAGTAGTAGTAGTAGCTGTTGTAGTAGTTGTTGTAGTAGTAGTTATTGTAGTAGTAGTTATTGTAGTAGTAGTTGTTGTAGTAGCTGTTGTAGTAGTTGTAGTAGTAGTTGTTGTAGTAGTAGTTGTTGTAGTAGTAGTTATTGTTGTAGTAGTACTTGTTGTAGTAGTAGTTGTTGTAGTAGTAGTAGTAGTTGTAGTAGTAGTTATTGTAGTAGTAGTAGTTGTTTTTATTGAAGTAGTAGACTATTCCATCTGTGACTCCCTGACACCGCTGGATTCTCAGTCAAACCTGCAGACAAAGTCAAAATGTTCTGCTATAATATCAGGTCAAGAAATGTGTGTTATGTTCTGTAAAACATATTGTGGTATTGTGTATAACTCTTTGAAGATTATGGCACAATCTGACAGTTTATTCTGGCTATCATTATACAGTATACAGTTTATTCTGGCTATCATTATACAGTATACAGTTTATTCTGGCTATCATTATACAGTATACAGTTTATTCTGGCTATCATTATACAGTATACAGTTTATTCTGGCTATCATTATACAGTATACAGTTTATTCTGGCTATCATTATATAGTATACAGTTTATTCTGGCTATCATTATACAGTATACAGTTTATTCTGGCTATCATTATACAGTATACAGTTTATTCTGGCTATCATTATACAGTATACAGTTTATTCTGGCTATCATTATACAGTATACAGTTTATTCTGGCTACCATTTAATACAGTATACAGTTTATTCTGGCTATCATTATACAGTATACAGTTTATTCTGGCTATCATTATACAGTATACAGTTTATTCTGGCTATCATTATACAGTATACAGTTTATTCTGGCTATCATTATACAGTATACAGTTTATTCTGGCTATCATTATACAGTATACAGTTTATTCTGGCTATCATTATACAGTATACAGTTTATTCTGGCTATCATTATACAGTATACAGTTTATTCTGGCTATCATTATACAGTATACAGTTTATTCTGGCTATCATTATACAGTATACAGTTTATTCTGGCTATCATTATACAGTATACAGTTTATTCTGGCTATCATTATACAGTATACAGTTTATTCTGGCTATCATTATACAGTATACAGTTTATTCTGGCTATCATTATACAGTATACAGTTTATTCTGGCTATCATTATACAGTATACAGTTTATTCTGGCTTTCATTATACAGTATACAGTTTATTCTGGCTATCATTATACAGTATACAGTTTATTCTGGCTATCATTATACAGTATACAGTTTATTCTGGCTATCATTATACAGTATACAGTTTATTCTGGCTATCATTATACAGTATACAGTTTATTCTGGCTATCATTATACAGTATACAGTTTATTCTGGCTATCATTATACAGTATACAGTTTATTCTGGCTTTCATTATACAGTATACAGTTTATTCTGGCTATCATTATACAGTATACAGTTTATTCTGGCTATCATTATACAGTATACAGTTTATTCTGGCTATCATTATACAGTATACAGTTTATTCTGGCTATCATTATACAGTATACAGTTTATTCTGGCTATCATTATACAGTATACAGTTTATTCTGGCTATCATTATACAGTATACAGTTTATTCTGGCTATCATTATACAGTATACAGTTTATTCTGGCTATCATTATACAGTATACAGTTTATTCTGGCTATCATTATACAGTATACAGTTTATTCTGGCTATCATTATACAGTATACAGTTTATTCTGGCTATCATTATACAGTATACAGTTTATTCTGGCTATCATTATATAGTATACAGTTTATTCTGGCTATCATTATACAGTATACAGTTTATTCTGGCTATCATTATACAGTATACAGTTTATTCTGGCTATCATTATACAGTATACAGTTTATGAAGAATCTGTGGGTATAATGAGGGTAAAGACTATCTCAAGTAACCCTCTGACTTCCATATCCCGTACAGTACTGCTGACGTCCTTTTAGTTATATTCTGGCAACTATTACATGATTTATTCAGCTTAGGAAGGACCTCTATAGCGATAATAAGGCTTCAAACTATCTCAACCAACCCTTTTAAAGTACCATAGATCGTTGTTAAGCTCCATAACATCGTGTAAATATAGCTAGAATAAAACATAACACACGTTGCTGGTACTCAAAGGGATATACCCTCTCTAACCTGAATAAAATCGTCTAATAATAGCCAGAAAGCAGAACAAAATATGTAATTGGATGTTGAAAGGAATAATACTGTGGTGTTAAATGTGTTCCTACCTTCTCTACCCAGTCATGTCATTGAATGCAGTACTGTTGAAGCTTTCAAAATACACCTAAATCTATTAAGGGGAGGTTTTTAGTTAGTTCCCTAGACTTCCATCAATCTTAAACTACACCCCCTAGACCCCCTTGCAAGATAAATGTGTACATTTTTCGGTAGAAAAATGTCCAGGCCAAAGGCCGATTCCTCTTAAATTACAGGCTCGCTATCGCTCGCCAGGAAAAAATCGACAGCTAAATGGAACGAAAAGTCTTAAAATTTACAGAAATGGGGCGAAAGTTCATAAAATAATCCAACTAATGGGGCGAACGTCTTAAAATTTCGAAAGCAATGGGGCTAAACATGAGGGAGAAAGGGGTCCAGAAAAAAGTCCCCTCAAGTGGAAATCTCCCCTTAATCCAGGATTAACTGCGTTTACAAACGAATAGCAGCACCTTTGATTGAACCACCGTTATCTTTGTATCACATAGGTTAGGTAGTTTACCTACAAGCAGCCTCAAAAGGATCAATATATATGTTGTTGCTTGTTTTCCTTTGTACTCTTGGACCTTTTCACTATCACCACATCCTTTATACACAACAATATATAACACTATAATTATTAACTTTATTGTTTTCACTATCACCACATCCTTTATACACAACAATATATAACACTATAATTATTATTAACTTTATTGTTTTCACTATCACCACATCCTTTATACACAACAATATATAACACTGTAATTATTAACTTTATTGTTTTCACTATCACCACATCCTTTATACACAACAATATATAACACTATAATTATTATTAACTTTATTGTTTTCACTATCACCACATCCTTTATACACAACAATATATAACACTATAATTATTATTAACTTTATTGTTTTCACTATCACCACATCCTTTATACACAACAATATATAACACTATAATTATTATTAACTTTATTGTTTTCACTATCACCACATCCTTTATACACAACAATATAACACTATAATTATTATTAACTTTATTGTTTTCACTATCACCACATCCTTTATACACAACAATATATAACACTATAATTATTATTAACTTTATTGTTTTCATAGCACATAGGATGATCCCAATAACCCTATTAGGTCCGATGTAGGTCTTTTGTTTTATCTCCCCTGTATCATTCAATTACATTGGTGATTAAAAGACGTTTCAACCCATTAGTTTGGCGATAATAACACGTTTCACCCCATCCAGGTGTCGATTTATTTATGGGCGAGAGATAACGAGCCTGTAACTTAGTAGAAATTAGCTTTGGCCCATGATAATTATATATATATATATATATATATATATATATATATATATATATATATATAAAAAAAACACACATATAGCATACCAAGGCAACAAACTAAAATATATTGTTTGAAAATATAACAAATGCAAGGAAAACAAGGTCTAAGGGGCAGGTGTTTGGCTGAGAGAGAGAGATTAATACATATATTCATTCACACAGACATGCATGCAAACATTCACACACATATACATACATACCTTCATACACACATGTGTTCATACACACATACATTCATATACACATTCAAAACAAATTTTTCTGGCGAGTGATAGCGAGCTTGCACCGAAAATATGTTTCCCGACAATTTGATGTTGATTAGAATTGTTTGTTCCATTGTTGATTATTTGAAGACATATTCAGGTATTAAACTATTGTTGGTGAGTGATAGCGGGCTGGCAACGATTTATATATTATTGAAGACATATTCAGGTATTACACTATTGTTGGTGAGTGATAGCGGGCTGGCAACGATTTATATATTATTTGAAGACATATTCAGGTATTAAACTATTGTTGGTGAGTGATAGCGGGCTGGCAACGATTTATATATTATTTGAAGACATATTCAGGTATTAAACTATTGTTGGTGAGTGATAGCGGGCTGGCAACGATTTATATATTATTTGAAGACATATTCAGGTATTAAACTATTGTTGGTGAGTGATAGCGGGCTGGCAACGATTTATATATTTATGTATTTATTTTATTTTTGTTTGTTCCACTAGATGATGGTTTGAAGATGCCTTGTCTCATTACTGACTGTTTGAAGACACTTTGAGGTAAAAACATATTCCTGGTGAGCGATAGCGAGCCAGAAGCAAAGGATATATGTGACCCATTAGATGATGCTTTTAAGATGTACAGGTCCTTCCTAATCTAAAGCAACAGGCAATACAGACCAACATGTTGCATAAGGTGTTACGGTACTGAAGGGGGGATAATACAAGATACTAAAGTCAAATGTTGACACTACTTACCAAGGTGTTGGTGGTGGTGTTGGTGTTGTTGTTAATACAGTTGACAGATGGAGGGTTGGGTGTAGTGACAAGGGAAGTCCACCAGACCATCGGTAGACACCCACCCACACTGGTCCTGTGCACCTGGCTCACCAATCATCCACTGTTGTTGTTGTGGTGGTTGTCCATTCAGCCACAGGTTGTCACGCATACCAATCCATGCAGGCCGCCCTGAGGGAGGTTCATTATCATTATCATTACACACACTAACACTCACACAACACGGTTCTCACATGTCAAATACCTATATAGATTTTGATTTGTTTTTTCTTCTGGCGAGTGATAGCGAGCCTGCAATATAGGAAACCCGGCCATTTGCTTTTATAGCGACAAATGTACAAATATATCTTGACAGAGTGGGTCTATAAACAACAACAACAACAACCAGTTTTTTTTTTGTTTTTTTTTTGTTTTTCGGTAGAAAAATGTCCCGGCTGAAGGACAGTTTCTCATGATCTATTTTGTATTAATTTCACCACAACACCAAACACCTCCAATGAAATTAATTAAAGCATAATTATATGTGATCCACCAGGATTCGAACCAGGCTCGCTACCGCTCGCCTATAGGAAATCGACACCTGAATGGGTTGAAATATTTGGTGATCGCCATTTTTGTTTAGCCTTAACCCCTTCAGTACCGAGACGTGTTTTCCATTGTATTCTGGCTATGATTAGACGGTTTTATTTAGCTTAGGAAGGACATGAAGCAATTAATAGGCTTCAACGTATCTTGAGTCACCCTTTTAACAACCACAGATCCTTCCTTAGTTATATACAAGCATCTAAATATTTATGAAATACAGTAATAGAAAAAGTCATGCTCGGTAATGAACGGGTTATAGGGGTCGATATTATTAATACACAACGACCACAATGTCTGTCGGCTCGCTATCACTCGCCAGCATTTAATTAACTCCTAACTCGGGTATAATTGTCATAACATTATCTAACTAATGGTACAAAATGGGATCTGGGGAAGGATATGTATATTTTTAGCTTAACCGTATTTGCTCCATGGTTGGTCTATTTGGATCTCCCCTGTTTCTCTCCATTAGTTTGGAGTTTATAAGACGGTTCACCACATTAGTTTGCTATAGGAACACACTTTTTCTTATTTAACCCCTTCTGTACCAGCGACGTCTTTTAAATTATATTCTAGCTATATTTAGACGATTTTATGCAGCTTAAGAAGGATCTGTTGTAGTAAACACGGTTAAGTGAGATAGTTTTAAACCTGTTAATTGCCTGTTAACTGAAGCAAATCGTCTAATGGTAGCCAGAATAAAGTTTTATAGGACATTACCGGTAGGACATAATAGGTTAAGAGTCTATTTATATCTGGGCGCGTGATAGCTACCCTGTAACTTACAAGCAACTGGCCTTCCACCGTGACACATTTGTCTATCATAATATAATGTCTGGGTGGCCATTTGTCTATCATAATATAATGTCTGGGTGGCCATTTGTCTATCATAATATAATGTCTGGGTGGCCATTTGTCTATCATATAATGTCTGGGTGGCCATTTGTCTATCATAATATAATGTCTGGGTGGCCATTTGTCTATCATAATATAATGTCTGGGTGGCCATTTGTCTATCATATAATGTCTGGGTGGCCATTTGTCTATCATAATATAATGTCTGGGTGGCCATTTGTCTATCATAATATAATGTCTGGGTGGCCATTTGTCTATCATATAATGTCTGGGTGGCCATTTGTCTATCATAATATAATGTCTGGGTGGCCATTTGTCTATCATAATATAATGTCTGGGTGGCCATTTGTCTATCATAATATAATGTCTGGGTGGCCATTTGTCTATCATAATATAATGTCTGGGTGGCCATTTTCTAGTTTGAAGGAAGTCTGGGAATACATTTTTATTAGGTGAGGGAATAAACTGAATAACATCACTGGAATATGAAAACAACAAATAAAACAAGTAAAAACCTCATTAATAATTGAACAAACTATCATAATAACCCACAAGCCGTCGGACCAGATAATGTTAAGGTGGTTTGTGGGTGAATTATCCTCTCCATTCCTCTTTGTTAATATCCTCCAAGGATCTGATCCATACATTAATAGAGGAAGGAAACATTGGCTGTATACTCCAAGGATCTGATCCATGCATTAATAGAGGAAGGAAACATTGGCTGTATACTCCAAGGATCTGATCCATACATTAATAGAGGAAGGAAACATTGGCTGTATACTCCAAGGATCTGATCCATACATTAATAGAGGAAGGAAACATTGGCTGTATACTTGTCCCTTCAACCCTATTTGATCCGAGGGGGACTCTTTTAGTACTTCCCTTGTTTTGTTTCATCAGTTTGGAGATTATAAGACGTTTCACCACAATAGTTTGCCGATAATAACTCACTTCACCCCATTCAGGCCTCAATTTTGTCTGGGCGAGCGAAAACGAGCCTGTATCATTAAAAATATCAACCTTTGGCCGGGACATACTTTCTATGGAAATGTGTACAAATATTGCTTTAACCCTTTCACCACCATTATGGAATGTTCAATATATTCTGGTTACCATTAGTTGGTTATCTTTTGTTTGTAATCTACGTATGCCACTCAAATGTGTAAATACACTTTTCCTGGCGAGCAGTAGCGAGCCACGCACAATATCTTTCTAGTCAACCCTTTCAGGACAGTGACGCTTTTTCACTATTATTTGGCTAACATCAGACATTCTGACGGTTTATAATACATTGCAGGCTCACTACTAAGAAAACATCGCCTAAGAAAACATCGCCACCTGAATGGAACGAACTGTCAGATAATCACCAAACATTTAGCTTGGAAGGGACTGAGGGTCATTTGTCGTAGCTTTAAAGGGGTCCGTATTATTATTTAACAACAACAACAACAACAACAGTGCCTGGCTGCTCGCTATCACTCGCCAGGATTTAATTAACTTCTAAGTTGGGATAAATTGTCAACATTTTCCAACTAATGTGGCAAAAGGGAGTCTGGGGAAGGATTTTTAATAAATGTTTTTGTGTCAAACCCTACTTGGTCCAAGGCGGGTTTTCTTGGACTTCCCCTTTTGTGCTTCATTATTTTGGAGATTTTAAGACTTTTTTCACCCCATTGGTTTGACGATAATAAGACGCTTCACCCTATTCAAGAGCCACTTTTGTTCTCTTCTGCAGGATAGGCCTCTTTAATATATTTCCAATCTAACTGGTCAGATGTTAGCCTGTTCCATCCCACCTCAGCAAACTTCCATCTGTTTATCTGGTTATCTTTCTAGCTCTCCAGGCTCCCATTTTGTTGCTTTAGTTGTCTTATCTTCTACCCATACCACGCTTCTCGAAAGGGTAAATGTCAAAATCATTTTGTCTCATCAGCTTCTTTCCTCTTAATATTTCCCTACAATCTCTCTCTACACACCGCATTGTTTTATCTCTCTCACTCTTCTACCGCTATCACAATAATCAGTGTTGTTCCGTATATATACCTCATCCTTTACGGAGAGTGGGGGGCACCCGCCTTTCAACACACTCCTATCTCCAATATGTCCAACTCTCTAACCCATGCATTAACCGATTTTCGCGATCTTTCGTCAACTTAACATGTTTTGGAACTCTCTCCCTCAATCTGTATTTCCCTAATCCTATGACTTAAACTGCTTCAAACTCCATGTGTCCAGATATTTGGGCTTTTAACTTCCATGGAATTTGGCTCTCTGTAACTCTTTCAACTTTGGGGGAGACACTTGTTACAGGCAGCATTACCTTTTCTTTCCTTCAGTCATATAAAAAACAAAACAAACAATCATGCACACTTTACAGTAATTCCACAAGGCTTTCCACTGTTCGTAGAGAACAGATGCGATCTATCTATATTGTGTTTCCAGTAAACCCTTTAAGGGGAGGTTGTTTGTTTTGTTTGGACCCCATTCTACTTTTAAGTTTAGCCTCTTTAGTTTTGAGATTTTAAGACATTTGATTCATTAGTTTGGTTAATCTAAGACTGTGTGTGCCATTTATGTGTCTATTTTAAGACATTTGATTCATTAGTTTGGTTAATCTAAGACTTTGTGTGCCATTTATGTGTCTATTTTAAGACAGTTGATTCATTAGTTTGGTTAATCTAAGACTTTGTGTGCCATTTATGTGCCTATGTTAAGACATTTGATTCATTAGTTTGGTTAATCTAAGACTTTGTGTGCCATTTATGTGCCTATGTTAAGACATTTGATTCATTAGTTTGGTTAATCTAAGACTTTGTGTGCCATTTATGTGCCTATGTTAAGACATTTGATTCATTAGTTTGGTTAATCTAAGACTTTGTGTGCCATTTATGTGCCTATGTTAAGACATTTGATTCATTAGTTTGGTTAATCTAAGACTTTGTGTGCCATTTATGTGCCTATGTTAAGACATTTGATTCATTAGTTTGGTTAATCTAAGACTTTGTGTGCCATTTATGTGCCTATGTTAAGACATTTGATTCATTAGTTTGGTTAATCTAAGACTTTGTGTGCCATTTATGTGTCTATTTTAAGCTTAATGCAGGTCTTGGGAGTAAACTAAAGACAATAATGTAAACATAAATACATGAACAACTTATACAAATCCCCCCCCCCCCCCTCCTTAAGGGGCTAGCGGCTGTTTTTTTTGTTTTTTTTTGGGGGGGGGGTTCCATTCATTCATTTATTCATTTAGTTCTTAGTTTCATCGCTATACCTCCATCAAACATAAAATATTTAACCCTCTACACCCCCTTTCAATATAAATTGTAAATTTTTCGGAAGAAAAATGTCCTGGCCGAAGGCCGGTTTCTTCTAAAATTACAGGCTCGCTATTGCTGCCAGGAAAAAAAATAACACCTAAATCGCACAAAAGGTCTTAATATTGACGAAGAAATGTGGCGAAAGGTCTTAAGATCAAGAAACCTATGGAATAAACGTCTTAAAATCACAAAACTAATATGCTAAACATGAGGGAGAAGGGGATCTATAACAAATGAGTACCTCCCCCTTTTAGCTTTTTCATTATTTTCTGGCAAACATCAAATGATCTTGAACAGACTTTGTTTGATAATTATTTGGCTTAATATTAGTTGTAGGTACAGTCAAAACCAATAGTTCACCGAAAACCTTGATGATAATTTGTGTGATTACTGGAGAGAGGAACATTAACTCCATCTTTATACAACTTGGAAGAAAGAGTAGCTTACTTGTTACCGACTATTATATTACTGGAGAGAGGAACATTAACTCCATCTTTATACAACTTGGAAGAAAGAGTAGCTTACTTGTTACCGACTATTATATTACTGGAGAGAGGAACATTAACTCCATCTTTATACAACTTGGAAGAAAGAGTAGCTTACTTGTTACCGGCTATTATATTACTGGAGAGAGGAACATTAACTCCATCTTAATACAACTTGGAAGAAAGAGTAGCTTACTTGTTACCGGCTATTATATTACTGAAGAGAGAGGAACATTAACTCCATCTTAATACAACTTGGAAGAAAGAGTAACTTACATGTTACCAGCTATTATAAACCTGTGAGGGATGTCAAGATAATATGATAGTAACTTAAAATGATTTGGTTAGTTTTTGGTGAACTTATAATTTTGACTGTACATTGGTATAAAGATAGTAACTTACCTCGTCTTTTCGCGATGTAAAAGTTCTTGAGTGTGTTGAAGTTGTCCACGGCCAGGTCCGCCCCACGGTCTTTGCAAACCCTGCGGGCCTCGCTCCACGTCACAAAGGTGTGGTTGAAGTGGTAACAGTGGTATTTAAATATCTCGAACGGCCCCACACATCGGTTGCCTGAAACAAATCCCACAGTAAATACATTAATTCCGTGATATGATCTGTTAAGTCCTTCAGTACCACAGACCCATGTTCATTATATTATAGTTATCTTTAGATGAATATATTCAGCTTAGGAAGAGCATGTAGGAATTAGTAGTTCTTAACCCATTCAGAACCAGCGACTTTCTTTTCATGATATTCTGGTAACTATTATAGGATTGTATTCAGCTTAGGAAGGACCTGTAACAAATAAAAGGCCATATATTACCTCAATTACTTCTTTTAGCTACCACAAATCCATCCTAAGCTGATTATAATAATCTAACAGTTGCCAGAATAAGATGAAAAGAACGTCACTGGTACTGAACGGGTTAATGGGTCATTGTTAATGCCTTTGATTTATAGATAATATTTCCAAGTTAAGATTATGTCTAATAACTCTATTGGGTTACAAGTCTTAACGTATTGTTAACTCTTTATGGTGACGACAGTTTATATATAATTATATAAACTGCATCAGATTAGGTAATTATATTCAAATGAGTACAACCAGCCCCTGCCATCTTGCCTTTGCAGGATGCATGTGGCTTAGTTGCCCACTCATAGCTCGAAGCAGCCCCATCTCTAAAGCTGCCTCACTCCAGTGCTTCACTAACTCATCTCCTAGACTCTGACCCTCACTCTCAGAATGCCACCTATTGAGCAATGAACTCACTAGACATTATCCCCCTGTAGCATATTTTGAATATGGGAATATTCATACAGTGCTATTTAATCAGGGAACAATGAGGGTATGTACAGTATTTGGCGTTTCGTTTAAGTGTGGTAATGCACTGACACTAGGTACAGCACAAATTCCATCCCAATATTATCTTCCCATTGACATATCGGGATTCGAACCCGGGTCTATTGGATTACCAGTCCAGTGGCAAGAACACTCCACCACACCTCAACAACAGGTCTTGCGACCCCTCAAGATTACTTGCTCTCTAAGTTACTGCTGTTATAAGCCCCCAACAGTTTCTCAGAGAGGATCTGATAAAGTGTGAATTCAAATAGGTTCATCAAATAACAATAGGCCTACATTACTAAGGAAATAATTTATTAATTTACAAAATATTGTAATCATACGTGGGTTTTGGTCAAGGTGCTTGTCTAAGCGAACTTTAAAGGTGGGGGCTAATGGTTTGAGGTAAACATGGAATGATAATCGCCAAGCTGTACATAATTATCTTGCAAAATGCAATGGCACTGAAATAATTATTAACAATGGTATAAGGATTTTGCGGATCGTCTATACCGGGCCTGTGACGTCATAGTGACGTCACACCAGTATCCTTATCCTAGACTGGATGGTGGACTTATACTGGTGTGACGTCACAGGCCCGGTATAGACGATCCACAAAATCCTTTATACCATTGTTAATCATTATTTCAGTGCCATTGCATTTTGCAAGATAATTATGTACAGCTTGGCGATTATCATTCCATGTTTATCTCAACCCATGAGCCCCCACCTTTAAAAGAATAAACGGTGTTGCAGTCTGTAACATCTCGGGGAAGCCCATTCCACAGATTATGAAGGACCTATGGTAGTTAGCAGGTCAATATTTATTGCTCCTGTTATAACTACACTTGCATAAACAATCAGCAACACAACACACATGGATTATAACAAAATAGGCACGCTTAATGTTGTGTACAAATAATTTTGAGTGAACAATTCACACTTTGTTCTGGCTTTTTGTAAAGGCGAATGATACGTAATATATGTTTTTATAATGAATACTATATTTGTTATACTTCCAGAATGTGCTGTACCATAATTATCATTTGTGTTCTTAAGTTAAATAACATATATATCAGACTTGAATTTTGGGGCCTCACAGTACTAATAATATCTAAAATTACCTTCTTTGTTTGAGAAGCTTCCTCCTGAACTGAACAGTGTGGTAGTAATTTGAATGTGTTAATAGTTATCCTTGCTCTAACTTTATTTAATGCGAAGTGTTAGTATGTGTAGGGTTGATGTTGTTATTAAAGTCATAACCAAGTGTAGCCAAAACTGTCGTACATGACTGAACAGTGGCTGAATATACCAACAACTGTACAATAACATCAGGAAAGAGAGAGAGAGAGAGAGAGAGAGACAGAGAGAGAGAGAGAGAGAGAGAGAGAGAGAGAGAGGGGGGGGATTTAAAACAAAGTGATAAAGAAACAATAACAATCGAGCAAGGGAAACACTAAACACATAAAGAGAAACTATATATGACAGACTAACCAATAGTATACGCTGTGGTTAAACATCAAGTAGTACTAGCTACATTACATACAATATTATACGCTGTGGTTAAACATCAAGTAGTACTAGCTACATTACATACAATATTATACGCTGTGGTTAAACATCAAGTAGTACTAGCTACATTACATACAATATTATACGCTGTGGTTAAACATCAAGTAGTACTAGCTACATTACATACAATATTATACGCTGTGGTTAAACATCAAGTAGTACTAGCTACATTACATACAATATTATATGCTGTGGTTAAACATCAAGTAGTACTAGCTACATTACATACAATATTATACGCTGTGGTTAAACATCAAGTAGTACTAGCTACATTACATACAATATTATACGCTGTGGTTAAACATCAAGTAGTACTAGCTACATTACATACAATATTATACGCTGTGGTTAAACATCAAGTAGTACTAGCTACATTACATACAATATTATACGCTGTGGTTAAACATCAAGTAGTACTAGCTACATTACATACAATATTATACGCTGTGGTTAAACATCAAGTAGTACTAGCTACATTACATACAATATTATACGCTGTGGTTAAACATCAAGTAGTACTAGCTACATTACATACAATATTATACGCTGTGGTTAAACATCAAGTAGTACTAGCTACATTACATACAATATTATACGCTGTGGTTAAACATCAAGTAGTACTAGCTACATTACATACAATTTGATTACTTTACTTTGGTTCAAAATGTAAGATAGTTATGGTAATTATTGACACTGAACTTGATGGTTTAACGGTGTCTGAGGGAATAAATTGTTTTAATCAACATGGTGTGCTACTTGGACAAATAAACAAAGATGGAAGCAACATTTAATATGATAAATAAAAACAATAGGAAACAAAACATATCCAAATATCAATATCCATTTAAGTATCAATCTATATTCCGCTATATATCGCTATGTATTTCCAATGATCAATCTGTTTATATATACTGTATATATACATACAGTAAACCCTCCCTATCTCGGACTAATTGGGGGAGGGGAGACCCAGTCCGAGATGTCCGAAGTCCGACTTATGTCCGACTTAAAGAGAGGGAAAATTCCGAATTAGAAGAGGAAAGTCCCCGTCACCAGAAAAATTGAGATCACTTCTTTTTTTTCTATCTATTTAATGCATCTATCTCCCTTATACAAAAATATAACTATGTCTTATTTGGTCTTTTTTTAATCTATGAATAATTTCTAATAGATGGAATTGAATACAATAGTACCCTTCTAACACACAAGTAATAAAATATAAACAAGAGTAAATAAAAATGTCTCCTTTGTCTTTCAGAAACTTAAGTCAGTATCATATATGTTAGTATTTTGTCGCTCGCTCTCCCCTAGCCACTCTCTCTCTATCTATTTATCTCTCTAATGCATCTACCTAACTTCCTTATACATTAACATAACTATGTCTTATTTGGACATTTTATAATCTATGAATCATTTCTAATGCGATGGAATTGAAAACAATATTATCCATTCAGCACACAAATAATAACATGAAAAAGAGTCGATATAAATGTCTCCTTTGTCTTTTGAGAACCAATTAAGTATGTTTCATAATAGTTTGTGTGTGTGTTTATCGCTCACTTCCCCCTCTGCAACTCTCTCTCTATCTCTCTAATGCATCTACCTAACTCCCTTATACATTAACATAACTACGTCTTATTTGGACTTTTTGTAAGCTACGAATCATTTCTAATGCGATGGAATTGAAAAATATAATATCCTTCCAGCACATAGATAAACAATAAATAAAATAGTCAACAAAATATTTCAACCCTCCCCTCCGTCTTGCTGTTCGAGGTGCCGAGTTTCCTAGACAGAAGATTTACGTTTGATAGATTTTTGTTTTTCCACACAGTATACACACAATGATGGGGAAATATTGTAACATGCTTTTAATTGACATTTGTGTCGTTTTTGCTGATTATGAGTTGGTGGAAAAAAAAATCTTTAATTCCATCATATCGGAAATGATTCACAGATTATATAGAGACCAAATAACATACACTTTTAAGTGTGTTCAATAGTTTTGCATTATCAATAGGGTGTAGCACAAGGCTTATCAACATTATCACAGTAACAGGGTCGGGCTTTAGGTGGGGATGGGCAGGGAAGGGAGTAGGCCTACAGCAGCGGGGATATGTGTTTTTTTTTTTTTTATTTGCATTTGAAATTTACCATATTAATGCCAAATACGACCCTTATTATGTTTTCAGGGACAGTACAGTACATAGTAATAAATACTAACACAATAATTAAAAGGCACAGGCTTCAATTCATCCTAAAATCACTTAAAACTGAGTGAGAGAACATTGTAAACCGGACACAAATCCCTTCCAACTCAGGAATTGCCGAGATATACAGGGACATCTCCGAGAGGCCTATGCCATTCCGAGAAGTGCGGGTTTCCGACAATTAGAGGTCCGAAATGGCGAGGGGTTACTGTATATGCGAGCCATAGCATAGTCAGAAGAGCGTCGGCTGCTGATCAAAGGGTCGGCGGATCTATCCCTCACTGTCAAAATGTTATTGGTAGACGTCAAAGCCCGGGCAACTTGACCTAGTGATTCGTGACAAATGCCTAATATCCATGGCCACCCCTTATATATATATATATATATATATATATTATTTATATATATATATATATATATATATATATATATATATATATATATATATATATATATATATATATATATTATTTATATTAGGAGGAGGCTATAGGCACCAGCCGAACAAGGCGGTACTACTGGGGACTGCTAGGTAGTTGATAAGGACATCTGGAACTCCTGTCTCACCACCTGGCCTCCCCAGCTGATCCTTTATGTGCCTCATCAATACTGAGGGCAACCCCAGCCTCCCCTCCGAAACTCCCTCTCCTCGTATCAATACAATATACTACAAACCCCTTACATATTACAATACCTTTCTTATCTAAAATGATGACGAAAACACGACCTGCCTCGGAGTCCCCAGGGTGGGGGAGCCAGAAATGTCCTCATTCGACTGACCCCTGGCAACGACTCCCCAAAATGCTCTGGTCCACTGTCTTCTACTCTTAATATAAACTTCTGCAACATTCGTGGCCTCTCTAACTTCCACTCTGTGGAACACCACCTCTCCTCTGCCAACCCTGACTTTTTCTTTCTCACCGAAACAGGTGTCTGGGACTACTGACAGCAAACCCTTCTCTATATCCTACTATTATCTCTATCCACAGTTTCAAGCCAAAGGTGAATGTGAACAAGGCTATCTTAAATGACCTAGAGCAGTTAGTCCAGCAACCTTGACATATTTCTAACTTCTACCCCTTCTGCTTATACTGTAAATCTTTTCTCTCCTTTTGGCTCCTCTGACCATAAACTCATCTCTGTCACCTCTCCTATTTCTCTGGTACGATCACCCGATCCTCTCACCTGGCGGCGCTTGTGGCACTTTGGCGCTGCCAACTGGAAGGCAGTACTTCTTTGATTTCCCATTGAATGACTTTTGCTTCCGTGGCCGGGGACACTCGGAGAGTGCTGAATGCATTACCGAGGTAATCTTCTCGAGCATGGAAGCATACATTCCATTTTCTCTCTCTCAGTAAAATGCAAACAAATTTTGGTTTTCTGTCTGCAATAAGAAGGAAGCATTCAAGCGTTACCGTCACCTTCCAACTGAAGAATCTCATACTTCTTATATTTCTGCCGGGAATAAAATATGTTCTTCGACTCGCCAAACATTCTTTCATTAAAAATAAATGCACTGAACTATCCAACTCTAGCTCTTCCCAAGCTTTCTGGCATCTATAGCTAAAGACCTTTCCAACAACTTTTCTTCTTTGGTAATATAATCTTTCCGAGAGAGGTCAGAAGAAAAAGAGACCGAGAATATTGAGAGAAGATGAAGGGTTAATTTGTATGTTGTTGAAGAGTAGGTCATAGTTTTCTGGTAGGGGGCGACGAGTAGACAAAGATGGAGAAATTAAGTTTTGGAAGCATTGAAAGTAACAAGGTTTTCTCTGCCCCAATTACAGATAGTAGTGAGATCGGAAGATAGGTGTTTTTTGGCCTCCTTACGTGAGTTATAGAGTTCATGCTGTGTATGGTGTTGTGGAAGGCTATTTAATGAATAGTGTAATGTAGAGTTGTCAGCATATGAGTGAATTGGGCTGGAGGTGAAGTTGAGGAGGTCGTTAATGAATAATAGGAAGATAATTGGAGATAGGACAGATCCCTGAGGAACACCTGAGTTGATAGATTGAGGAAGTGAATGGTGGCCATCCACAACCGCAGCTATGGAACGGCCGAAAAGGAAATTAGAGACAAAGGTTCATATGGAGGGATAGATACCATTGGAGGGTAGTTTGGAAATAAGGGATTTGTACCAGACTCTATCGAAGGCCTTCGATATGTCTAGCACAATAAAAAAAAATCTCACCGAAGTCCCGAATGGAGGATGACCAAGAGTTAGCAAGATAAGAAAGAAGATCACTAGTAGAGCGGCCCTTACCCATAAATGGTGACCGTCCTCAATTATAGGTTTGATTCCCGGAGGGAGGAGTGAAAGCCTAATATTTAGTAGGGGCCCCGTAATCATTGACGATATGCCTATTATTATAATAGCCTCCATTCAAGCGCCCGTGGTAGCCAGTTTGAATCTACCGCCGCGGGAGGAACGGAGTACTATACATCATAAGAGTAACGCCTATTCTCTTATGGAATCGTCTTATGATCGGGTACTCACTACGAAAAAACCTTCGTAAAAAATAAAAAATAAAAATTTACTCTATACTTGTTATATAAAAGCTTTCCATCTCGGTGGATTTCTTGTGTGTGGATTCCTGACACTGCTCCCTTAGCCGCCATACTTTCTTCACTGACATATTAAGATAAACCTCAAGACATCAAGCGAATGGGAAGGGGACGGATGGGAGGGCCCTACAACGTCAATGATTACGGGGCCCCTACTAAATATTAGGTTTTCACTCCTCCCTCCAGGAATCAAACCTATAATTTATTAGTTGACGATATGCCTGATATCTCAAGACTGGAGGGGGGCATTCGTGACAATATCAAAAACCACTAACAAAATACCGTAGGTAGAAACAAAGAATCCGTATAACAAATCTAAGTCTGTATTGTTTACATACAATAGGTATAAACATAGAAAAGAAAGCAGTGCATTACTTGAAAGAAGATCTGCTTGTACTAAATAGGATCTGCACTTTGAGATCCATCAAATTGTTGTTTGGGAACATACTTGTATTCCCATTCAACAGATACAGACCCATGACTCTTTGGATTATATTCTGGCCTTAAAAAATTTGTACATTTCATATAAGTTTGTACACTTTGTTTATACTATATAGTTGTAACTATGATAGATATCTTCAAAAATAAAAGTAAAACTTTCTTGAGCTGTAGAACCAGCTCGACTTATAAAGTATCACAGCTCGCGATCTTATCACAATATCCGGCGGAGGGGCTCTAGGGATCTTTTGGGCTTTCTAGCACTCCCCCCCCCCCCCTCCTTTTTCACCTTTAAGATTAAAACTTAATTAGTAAAGCACATGGACTACTAGACTCGCTGCAGCAACGCCACACAGGTTAGTTTTGGCTTATCTAGAGCCACTGCCAGGTATCGCGTAAGAAAGTATGATTGGAAGCCCACAACTCTTTTAAGTATCTGGGCAGTGTGTTGAGTAAAGATGGGACTATGGATGAAGAGGTGCGGGAGAGGGTACAACAGGGAAAGAGGGTTGTAGGAACGCTAAAAGCAGTAACAAGAAATAGGGTGGTCAGTATGGAAGTGAAGAAGTCCTTGCATGACAGTGTGGTAATCCCGACACTGACTTACGGAAGCGAAGCATGGACGTTGGTTGAGAGACTCAGACCAAGAGTGAGAGCAGTGGAAATGAATTACTTAAGGAGTGCGTGCGGAGTTACATGGAGGGATAGACAGACTAATGAGGAAGTAAGAAGGAGGTGTGGTGTGGAGGTAGATGTGCTGGAAAGTGTGAAAAGGAACAACTTGAGATGGTTCGGCCATATGGAACGTATGGAAAGCGAGAGAATGACTAAGAGGGTGTACGAGAGCGAGGTGGAGGGACAGAGGGGGAGAGGTAGACCGAATATGAGGTGGAAGGATGGAGTGAGGAACTACATGAACGAAGGCGGTGCTGGTTGGGGGGAGGGGCGTCGACTGACTGGGGACAGAGGTGCATGGGGGCGGTTCGTTCGTGGCCACCCCTTCGGGGATCACGGCGTCAGGCAATAGATAGATAGATAGAACTTGGTGTTAGCTATGTCGTCAATTGAATAGTTTTGTAAAAATCGCAGCGAGACGGCCCACTTTCTTATATCATGGGCTCTGCCCACTAGGCCGGGATTACTTTCCCTAATAACGTCTACGAGTAAAGAAGCCAATTTTCTTCTTGTGACGCGAGTACCTGTTTGGTTGACCCATTGGAAACCTGGTTGTGTAGGTCGTGCTACCCTCATAAACTTAAGTAAAGCTTGTACTGAGCACAAAATATGATGCGTATGTCCGCGTTTAAGTGCCGGGACAGTAAATTCTAAGAATACATGATCACAATGTTCATTCTTTGCTATGAATGTGGGAGACGGAGCAATTTGTAAGTGTTCGTTCAGTCTCCCAAACCTGAGGCAGTTAAGTTCGTTGCACGTTGCCGCCAGCTCAGATACTCTGTTCCCTGTCGCCAAAGCCATAAGGAACACAGCCTTCTTTAATAATAAACCAAAATCCGGCGCATTGTTATATTTGCATGAATGAAGTAATGATAACGCTTTGTCTAACGACCAGGTAGGCATGAGCTGACGTGGTGGTGGGAGTAGTTTAAAACATGCCCTCATGAACCCTTTCTCTTCCGCCTGCGATATGGATAGACCAGTAAGGTCGTAAATGGGGTTTCTAATAGCAGATACAGTAAGTGATTTTTTAAAGTAACTACTGAGAAGCGCTTTTGTTCAAACAAATAATCTAAGTATTTAAAAATCAAGGCCACTAAGGCATCTGTTTGCGATGTTTCCACTATCCAGGTTGTGAACGTCTTCCAATGTGATTGGTATTGTCTCCTGGTGGACGTAGTATACTGATTCAGAAATTTACTTGTAACACTTTCTCCATACTGAGTTAGCCATTTGGCATTTTGAATGTCCAGAAGGCAAAAGTCAGTAAGGTCTCTAGGTTGCTAATTGTCTCCAAGTGGAAGGATGAGACCGGGAGTGACACCGGGTTCTCGCACCATGTTTTCAACTGGTGGTACCACACCTGAGCCGGCTATAGTGGCGCGATCATCGAGACTAGGCCTCGGTAACCCCATAGTTTGTGAACTACTTGACACATGAGTGAAGCGTCTGGAGGCGGAAAAAGATAGATTGAACTCCATTTGTTCCAGTCTTCCAATAATGCGTTGGGACCTCCCACCGAAGTCACTTTCCGGCGGGTTAGGTATAGAGGGAGTCTGTGGTTCCCGTCTGACGCAAATAGATCCACTTGTGGATGGTATGGCTCTGCAATCATCGTGTTGAAGATGTTTTGCCTGAGTGCCCATTCTACTGAGGTGCTCTATCTCCGGGGCAAAGCGTCTGCCCAGACGTTTGCTACGCCCGGGAGATAAGATGCATGCAGATGAATGCTCAGCAATTCGGCTAGAGCAAAAATCTGTTCCGACAATTCTAGTAACTTTCGTGACCTTGTTGACCCTTGCTTCTGAATGCAGTGTACTGCATTCAAGTTGTCCATTCGTTAAAACGCTATTGACTTCCCCTGTAATGAAGAGCCGTGAGTTTGAAGGAAAAACAGGGGGACTGAGAGTTCCTGTTGGTTTATATGAAAGTTCTCTTGCTGGGACCAAAGACCTTGGCCCTGATGGCCTAGGCTTGACTGATAACCCCAGCCTATTGTCCCTGAAGCATCTGTGTCTACCCATACCGTAGGTGGGGGAGAAACCCACGTCATGATTGAGTGCAATGTTTCCTTCTTCGCCCAGACCGACAGTAAGTTGTGAATTAATGGAGGAATGGTCCATAGTTTTCCTTCCGGCAAAAGAGGGAGACATTTGTTGCCTTCCATGATTAATCTCTTTACTTTCAACCGGCCCAACTTCACAGTTAACTGGATCAAGTTGAGAGAACCGACCAGGGAATCCCACATCTTCCTCGTCGTATTCAGACTGTGGAGGAATCGAAACAGCTTCTTGCGAAACCTGTTGCGATTGTCCACACTCTGGCTGAGAGTTAGATTGGCTGTATCCCAGACCAGCCCTATCCACTGAATTACCCATGTGGGAACAAGGAGAGACTTTGCCAAGTTGACCTTGAACCCTAGCTAGAGTTTGTACATGATTTATTACTTGATCTACATGGATACGACATAAACTCTCTGACTCTGCCACCACTAACCAGTCGTCCAGATACCACATCACCTTGATCCCCTGAGCTAACAATGGCATCAGGGCTTGCCGGACTAACTTTGTGAAAATTCTCGGTGCCAGGTTCAAACCGAAAGGCAATCTCTGAAAGACGTAAGTCTCTTGCCTGATCCTAAAGGCGAGGAATCTTTGGAAACTCTTGTTGGTGGGGACATGCTAATAGGCGTCTTTCAGGTCTAGGGAGCACATCCAACCTTGCGGCGGAAAAGTGAGCCTGATACCAGTGACTCCACCTCTAAAGAAACTTGATTGAATTCTGGAGTTTGACGTAAATGAGGTCGCCGGAGCCACCGCCAAGTTATGCCCTTGCTTACCACTGTCCGGGCCCAAGACCGCTGGGGCCAGGCCCTGCAACATGGCTGGAACGACCCAGTCTCTGGACTTGGTCTGTCGACATGACTGCTCTCGGATCCAACTCGCCTGCGGTAGGCCCTGGTAGAGAGAGAGTATGACTGACTAGTTTTTTGGTGGTGGTGGTGGAGTGGGATTAGACGGCTGGCTAGGTTTGGCAGATGTCGTTTGCTGATGAGGCTTGTGGTGTGACTTACCTTTGTTATCCCCCTTGCCTTGATGTTTACCCTGCCTCTGCTTTTGCCGAGTACCCCCCGGCTGTTGGGAAATTCTAGGGTCCCGAAAGGACTGTTTAGCACCAGAAGCTTGAAGTTTATTGCCACCTGATGGTTTAGAGTATGGCTTTTTGAACGACTCCTTCTTAGGCAGGGAGGTCCTCTGCTCCAAGCTGTCTACCATGTTGAACACTGCACTCCAAGTTTCTATTCTTGACCAAATTTGAACAAACTTTGTCATAACTAGACCCCCGGAATGAATCCATTATACTAGGGGATTTTAACCTGTGTTATAAACAACGAAATAATAGGCTTGTACGAGAATATAGGCACATACTGACAATGCACAATCACAAACAACTCATCACAACCCCCACACGTATCTCTGAGAACACTGCTACAATATTAGACCACATAAACTGTAACATAGAGGACAACATATCCCAATCAGGGGTTATACAGACTGGGATAAATGATCACTTTGTCACATATTGCACACAGAAAACCACAAAAATTACCCTAGAGAATCACAAGGTCATCAAAACAAGGTCACTCAGAAATTACAATAAAGAAACATTTCTGGACATTATATGGAATACAGACTGGTATCCAGTGTTTGGAAATGCAAACGTTAATGACACAGGGGTTGGCTTCAGAACCATCATCACAAACATCCTAGACGAAATAGCTCCTCTTAAAGACATACGAATTAAAGCAAGGTCAGACCCATGGATCAACAATGACATACTACACCATTTGGAACACAGAGACAATCTGTTAAAAAGGCTAGTGAAACATAGACAGGATCAAGGTCTGAAACATGAGTTCAACAGGGCCAGGAATAAACTAAGTAGGAAAATAAAATCAGCGAAATCTAATTATTTCCACAGTAAGGCAGAGGAATATCAGAATAACCCAAAGAAACTATGAAGGCACCTAAAAACAACAGGCTACAGCAAAAAGGCAAGGGATTCGTCTAACACTAATATTGCTCTCAACATTAATGATCAGGTTTGCCACGATAAACGACAAATTTCAACCTACTTCAACTCCTTCTTCACCTCCATAGCAAACACACTTGCACAGAACCTACCGCAACCTCTCAATAAATACACGACAACAACGGCCACCTTTCGAAATTTATACAGGGATAAAGGCATACACTCGAACATATTTGGATTGCAAAATGTAACACCATAATACACTCTGGACGAGCTCTCTAACCTAAATGTACACAAAAGCACAGGACCAGACAAAATTCATGCCAAATGTTTACGAGATGAAGCCATTGGTATAGCAGGTCCCCTAACCCACATCATCAACCTGTCAATTAACACCAACACTGTTCCTGCTGAACTGAAGGAAGCTATTGTAACCCCTCTATTTAAGAAAGGAAATAAACTACGTAGATGTTGGCAATTACAGACCAGTTAGTATATTATGTATTGTATCTAAAATCCTTGAAAGAGCTGTATACACCCAAATTGTACTCTACCTCAAAGAAAAATATCTATTCTATAAGTTTCAATCAGATTTCAGATGCATGTACTCGACAGACTCATGTCTCATCCACTTAACAGATCACATTCGTAAAGAAATGTCTAAAGGAAACTACACTGGTATGGTTCTTCTTGATCTACAAAAAGTGTTTGATACAGTAGACCATGATATCCTATGTAATAAACTACAAGCAATGGGCATGGGGTCAGTGAACTGGTTTAAATCTTATCTTAGCGGTAGAACACAAAGAGTCAAAATTGATGATAATATATCTGATCCTATGCCAATTAACTGTGGGGTCCCGTAGGGAAGCATCCTTGGTCCCTTACTCTTTCTCTGTTATGTGAACGACATGGAACTGAGCGTCTCGTGTAAATTATTACTGTATGCTGACGACAGCGTGCTTCTGGTTTCAGGAAAAGACCCAATAAGTATTGCCGCTTCACTTTCCAAAGAACTAGAATCATGTAGTGATTGGCTAGTGGATAACAGACTATCTCTTCACCTGAGCAAGACGGAAGCCATCCTATGTGGAACAAAACGTAAACTGAAAGACATTGTGGGCTTCTCGGTCAACTGTAATGATATTCCTATAACAACAGTGTCACAAGTTAAATATCTCGGACTAAAACTGGACTCGACTTTGTCAGGTGAAACAATTTTGGAATCTATCCTGAGTAAGTGTAGAGCACATATAAAATACCTGTACAGACAGGTGGGATGCTTGCCACCGGCGACCAAAAAGACCCTTTGCCAAGCGCTTGTTCAATTTAATTTTGACTATTCTGTGTCATGCTGGTACTCTGCATCATCTAAATCAGCACAGCACAAACTTTAGGTCACTCAAAATAAAATGGTTAGGTACATGCTGAACCTAGGACCCAGATCGCATGTTGGCCAGGAACAACTTCAGTCACTAGGTATGCTCAATGTCTCTGACAGGGCCAAACAAATCAGGCTCACTAATGCCTTCAAGATATTCTATGACAGAGCTCCAGAGTATCTAAAGAGTGATTTTGTTAAAGCAAATGAGAGGAGTGGACATAATACAAGAAATAGGATGTTTAATTTTACGGTCCCGAGAATCCAAGGACAGGGTAAATAAACATTCTTCTTCACTGCCATCAAAGACTGGAACGACCTACCCCAGTCAGTATGTGAAAAGAGAACACTGTATTCCTTCAAACGTAGCCTGAAGGAACACCTGAACCGGACAGCTGCGAGAAAGGAGCACCAAGCTTATGTCTACTACTAAATACGACATAAGAGATAGACAAAACAAACTGAAATGATTACTGATTACGGATTACTGATATATAAAATAGGATGCAAGGTATCTTAAAATAACCCCCTAGAAATACTTTATCAAAAGTATCTATTTCTTTTATCCTCCCCTTTTCCTCAGCTAATCTAATCCCACAAGGACCCCAATGGAAATACGACTAACGGCCTTATTGGGCTATCCTTAGTTGGAATTATGCAAGGCTGGTACATGTAATTTTTGTAACATATTATGTGGTACCAACTCTGTAAAATGCTAGCTGAATAAATATTATTATTATTATTATTATTATAACGAGGGAATCAGTACAGGGGAAAGTGTTACCCGTCGACCAATGTCTTCCGGCAACTTCTTTACCATGTATCCTCTCAAGTCCTGGCGCTCTCTGACCGCCACCATGATGGCTATTCTTATGTCACCAAAGGACTGTATAGTTTTGTAACAGAAGCTTACGTGACAATTCAGTGGCCTTCCGCACATTTTGATCAGAGATGGCCGTTATGGTTCTCGTGAGTGACTGGGCAATTTGGCGACTTACGAGATATTGAGAGAACAGTTTATATGCTTTATTGCGTAATTTGAAATCTCTGTCAAAGTGGGCTGGAGGAGGGGTGCAAAAGGGATCCTGTAAATCATAAAGGACTAACTTGGGAGCTGTTAAGAAGTCTAGCAAAGCAGGTGACACTCCTCCAGCTTTATTAACTGGCAAAGAGAACCATGAATGGGTCTCTTGAGGGATATGATTGGAGGATTTCGAGGTAATAGTGGCTGCGAATTGTTGCGCCTCAATGTCCCAGTCAACCCATGGCTCAACACCTACCTGACCCACCTGCAGAACCGGATTGTGGATCTGGTCGAGCACCGGAATTGTATCCAATTCTGGCGTCAGAGCGTTTAAAAACTTAACGTCATTTACGCCGTCAGATCGTGACCAGTCCTCTAAGAGTCGTGCAGCCGAGGCAGGAGGCAACGCCGGTGAAGCAGAGTACACAACAAAATCTGAGCTGTATACATTGGGTATTGCCTTAATTGTAACATCCAATAATCTACCTTCTACATCCTTGGCTCTAAGCTTTTTGCTTTTACTTACTTCAATGGTCCATTCACTAGGGACCGGAAGCTCCCCCGATATGGTAGTTTGTGCCATGTGAGGTTTTAGTGCTATGGCCGGAACCCATGAACAATCTGGCCTGTGTAGGAGAGGCATAGGGCCTTTACTCTGTGGGAGTTTATCAAGAGGGGGAGGAGTGATATCCGTGATGACACGAACATTAGTGGTAGTCAAGGAGGCTGGCACTGCCGTGCCCAGTGCCGTGGTAATCGCCGGAGTTACGTTAAATGGAGGCAAAGAGGTTCGGGGAGGATTAATACCTGTTTTTTCTAAAGGCTGTGACGCATGTCCACGTGTGAGCATGCTGTACAGAACGCCTAGTCATGCCCCACTCTCGCTAGGATCGTCAGGGCAGGAACTTTGGCTGTAGTCTATGTAGAGTTTCCTAACTTAGTTCATGTGAGCCGTTGTACTATAAGTATTATGAATATGTATTTTGTTTTCATCTGAGTCAACGAGTTCTATTTTATATCATTAGTTATAAGTATTGTGTGTAAAACTTATTTGTAATGATGGGAAGAGAAACAGCCACAGTTGGGGGTCAGTGGGTGCGCCAGGCGGGAGGTGGGCCTAACTCACTCGCATTCCTCCCTCCCTCAGTGCTAGGGGAGCCTTTGTGTATCCCAGAGGAGAGAGAGAAATTACGTAATGGTTGTCAGTGGGCGGTCCTTAGTAGTTCACGTTGGGCTCACTAGAGGGCCGGGTATAAAAGGGAAGTCTAGCCATTTTTTCATCAGAACTCATTAGGCAGAGCGACTTCTCATTTCCCTTGCTAACTATATATATTCTTCTGACTGATGGGAACTTTCTCTACTACCTTACATTCTTATCTCCTCTTTTTCCTGCCCTTTTTTAACTTCCATGGTCCCGTTGGTGCAGAGCTAGTCAGCCAACGTATTATCGCTTGAGTTCTCACGAGATACTTGCCTATTAGATAGCCTATTTTGGAAGGGTTGACTTAGAATAGGATTGATTTATGTTTGTTGCACTTGTATATGCATTTCCCTGTGTGTTATTATTATTCCTGTTTTCTGCTAGTCTAGGTAATGCTAGACTGGGGTAAGGCTTTTCTGTGTTACGAGTTGTTGTTTGATGCAGTGGTTAAGCGATAAACCTGCATACTCGTTTCGGTTCAGTGAAGCCTAGGTTGTCTTCGCGGCTGACTGTGTTGAGTTAATAATTTACAGTGCGTGAGGGCAAGAGCCTAACCACCCTGTATTTTATTAACAGTTTGTTTTTACTTTGTCAAGGAGCCGGGAGAAAACCAGATACAAGGGATCTGGATTTCTCAAAGTGCACTTGTTAGTTTTAACGTAATACTTTAAACAGTCGTGAGGACTTCGCTAGGCTATGAGCCGTTTTTGCTCAGTCACTGCTACCTTTTGCCTACAGTACCCCAGCTAGACTTTACTCGATTAGTAGATACAGAATAGTATTGAAGCTTTCCTTATGTATAATATTGTTTATGCACTATTGATTTCATGTGTTGCAAGCTTGGCTACTTTAGTGATTAGTGGCCCACGAGCACAATCCGAGTAGGCTATTGCCGTTGCATTTGCGGAGTACTTCCTTTTAATGTTTGCCATTTACTATTGCATATTCTTTTAATTATTCTTATGCCAATTTAAGCCTTTAATAGTATTTAATTGCCAGTGTTTTTGCTTATTGAATTACTGTTCAAAATCCGATACGTACTTCTTACGAGCATCCGAGAAGCATCTAACTTTTTTCAGAAGATTCCTTGCTCGATGCTTAAGGACTATTAATTAACGTAACGTAATAGTGCCGATCCGAAGTAGAGGGTGGTGGACTTCTTAAGTTCATAGTCAAGGGTGGATTACTTCGGCTTCGGCCAACACTATTCTTTGGTGTTGTTGTTTCTTACTTCATTGTTTGATTGTTGACCAGACTAGATAATTCCTGTCTCTTTATTAGTCTGTTGTTGAACACTAGTACCGAGTTCTTGTATACCCCGTTATAGCAGATTGAACTCTGGAGGGTATTGGTGTTTTTTGTTCGGCTGGCAGTACTCAGGGGTTGGGATCGTGTGTTTCCGTTGTGGCAGCGAGCCGTATTCGAGTCCTGATTGAGAGCCCTTGTGTACCCGAGTGCCAGTTCGTAACAAATGGCGACCTTGCTTAGGATTTTGTGAATAGTATAAATTTTTGCAGAGTTGTACAACATTTGTTTGTTTGTATTTTAGCGTGCATATTGAAGAATATTTTTTTTGTATGGCAATTAGTAAAGCATTTAAGAGACTCCAGTTAATTTAGTAATTAGTGCTTGCATAGGAAGTTTAACACTTTTGTCTCGAGAATTTTTTTGTGGACTTCAGTATGTCGTTCATTAGCACTGACGATGAGCGAGAGATGTCATTTGAAGGTGTGCCGTTAGTAACCAGTGAGGAGGATGCTAGAGTTTTTGTGAGTAAGCGGTACCACGTGACGGAGGAGAGGCTGACTGGGGTGGATGTTTGTGGCTTGCACCTGATAGCCAAGGTTTTGGGAATTTCCAATGTAGCAAAGATGTCCAAGGGGGAGGTGATTTCCTGGGTGTTGCGTGGGCGACATGGGGTTTCGGAGGAGAGGGCGTTTGGGGGGGTTCCTCCCCAGATCCCCTCTCACTCGGCTCCCACAGTGCCGTCCACTCAGTTACCGGAGGTTAGCACTCTCCCACAGAGGGAGGAGAATTGGCAGATTGGAGTGCCCTCGGGTGGTGCACGTGGTGGTTCCCCAGTGTTTGCCCCCCCTCCTTCAGTAGTGGCAGCTCCCTCTTCCTGCCTGTCTCCAGATATGGTATTTAGACTTGAGCTTGCTAAGATTGAGGCTAGGAAGCAGGAGAATGAGACTAGGAGGCATGAGAATGAGACTAGGAGGCATGAGATTGAGGTTAGGAGGCAGGAGGATGAGACCAGGAGGCATGAGGCTGAGCTTAGGTACGACTCAGAGAAATATTGTGCTAAATTAGATTTAGATAAGACTCGTGCAGAGTCGACAGGGACTCGGATGGGCCGTGAGGGCCAAGTAAGAGAACAGTCCTTGGCCCACTTAGTCAAATTGGTGCCGGTATTTAGTGAAACTGAAGTCACAGAATTTTTTAATCGTTTTGAGAAGAAGTGTAGGGAGCATAATTGGCCTGAAGAGAAGTGGGCAGCTCTAGTCTCCTCAAGACTTACGGGTAAGGATCTGAAGGCTTATGATGCATTGCCTTTAGAGTCTTGCATTGACTACCCAGAATTGAAGAGAGCTGTCCTACGGGCATACGAGTTGCAACCGGAAACATATCGATTGAAGTTTCGGGGTGTTACAAAGACTAGGGAGGCGACCTTTCTTGAACATGCCCGGGACTTAAAAGATGCACTTAAAAACTGGACACGTTCTGAGAAAGCTGAGACGGCAGAACAGTTGACAGAGCTGTTTCTGCTCGAGCAGTTTTATAAGTGTACTGGTGCAGAAATTACTTTAAATATTAAAGAAAAGAACCCAAGAACTCTTCAAGAGGCAGCTGAGATGGCTGACCTCAGGTTGTCGCTAATCAGGGGATGTGAATCTGTAAAGCGTGTTGATGCAGTTCCCAAGGGGCGCGATACTCCAAACCCTCGAGCTCAGGATAATCACTATAGATATAAACCTCAGTTTAAAAGCCAAGATACCAGGACTGAACCAAAGACTACAGCCATCCCATTACAGAAGGGTCAGAACTCCGCCCCTTATCGGAAGAGACCGATAGGGGAAGTGGAATGTTTTCATTGTAGAAAGAAGGGGCATTATGCAAAATCTTGTCCTAGTAAGCCGCCAACTGCAGCCGTGTCTTTGGTGCGCAGCATAGGTGTGGCTGAAATGTCGTCTGGATTTACCCAGGGTAGTTTGCCAGCGGCAGGGTCACAGGCTATGTATAAGACTCAGGAAGGCTCGTCCCCTGTCCGTGATGTCTTTTGCGCCCATAGAGGGACCGGTAGGGTAAGTTGGGCGGGTTGCCAGCATAAGGTGGAAGTTTTGCGTGATACTGGAGCTTCACAGACACTTTTGAAGAATTTCACGGGGCGACCAATTAATGCGGCACGGGTGGTTGTTGTTCAGGGTATTAATGCGACCAGGTCATACCCGTTGGTTCGTGTGGAGCTGGAAGTTGATGGTGTGAGTAAGGACTTAGATGTTGGGATCGTTGAGAAATTGCCAGTGGAGGGCGTCGACCTTCTTCTCGGCAACGACTTTTCGGTGCCTACATTAGACGTTCCACCCTTAGTCGTTGCCGAGAGGCCGGCCGACGTGAGTAGGGAGGAACAAGAGTGGGTAGTGAGTTGTCAACACCAACAGATGGCATGTGTGGTAACTCGTTCCCAAGCATTTAAGGTATCACAGCCTATTTCCCAGGCCACAGAACAGCGGAGGAAGGGAATTAAGGAGAAGCAGAAGGCTGGGAAAAGTTTGAAGAGTTTAGAACCAGTGGCTCTCCCAAAAGACCCAATAGCAGGACCTTTGACCGAGTCTGTTGTAACTCCAGTGCCTAACACAGTTGACAAAGTAGTGGAGGAGGCAGAGACTCAGAGACAGCACCGTTACCTGCAGCGAGAAAACCGGATGTCTAAGTTGGATGTTGGGGGAGGGCATGAGTTGTTGACCAAGCAGTTAGACATGTTGGCTCCCACAGACATTCGAAAGTTGCAATTAGAGGATCCAGAGGTTTTGCAGTGTACCAATGGGGCTGTGGAGTTAGAAGAAGATAGGGATGCAAAGGCAGGGGATTTTTGTTTCTTTAATGGAATTTTATACCACCGATATCAAGATCCTAAAAGGAACTGGGAGGGCGGATCAGGTACAGTTGACCAGCTGGTCGTGCCAGAGGGCTGCAGGGAAAGTTTGCTTAGGTTGGCTCATGATTCTCCATTATCAGGACATTTGGGTGCCAAGAAAACGGTGGCGGCTTTGGGGAAATTGTTTTGGTGGCCGGGGATGAAGTCTCATGTGCAGTCATGGATAAACTCATGTGATATTTGTCAACGTGTCGGGAAACCGAACCAAGTTATTCCTAAGGCTCCGTTACACCCTATTCCTGTGATTGGGCCACCCTTTAGTAAAATTATTGTTGACATGGTTGGTCCACTCCCTCCCACTAAGGCTGGAAATAAATTTTTGTTAACCATAATGGATGTTGCCACTAGATACCCCGATGCATACCCTATGAAAAATGGAATGGCTAAGACGGTAGTCAGTAACTTGTTGTGGTACTTCTCAAGGTACGGGTACCCGGAGGAGATTCAGTCTGATCAGGGATCTAATTTCACCTCCAACATGTTCAAGCAAACAATGCAACAGCATGGGATACGAGCAGTAGTATCGTCAGCGTATCACCCTGAGAGTCAAGGGGTGCTTGAGCGGTGGCATGCTACACTTAAAAGCATGCTCAGGTGTTATTGTGCTGACAACGGAATGGATTGGGATCTTGGATTGCCTTATGTGCTGTTTGCTGCTCGGGAGGTGCCTGGTGAGAGCCTGGGATTTAGTCCAAACGAGCTGATTTTTGGACACCGTGTCAGGGGCCCCCTTAACATGCTGAAAGAAATTTGGGAGGGGACTGTGCAGCCTTGTCCATTATTAAAGTATGTGCTTGAAAGCCGTGAGCGCATGCTTAAGAGTCTGGAGATGGCAGGTAGAAATTTGACAGAATCACAAGCTTTGATGAAGGACAGGTATGATTGCAAAGTGAGGCTCCGGAAGTTCACTGTAGGACAAGAGGTATTAATTTTGTTGCCTTTGGTTGGTAACCCCCTCTCTGCGAAGTACACTGGACCTTATAAAATTTTAGAAAAAATTTCAGATTTAGATTACCTTGTTGCCACTCCAGACAGGAGGAAAAAGAACCAGTTATGTCACGTGAACCTTATTAAAGAGTATGTGAGGCGCCCCTCTGAGCCTCTCACTGTCCCTGTGTTGGCTTGTTGCGGCCGTGGCGGAGAAGGAGAGGGGGGCAGTCAAGCTTCAGAGGAGGATAGCTGGGATCAACATGTTTCAGCGGATCAGTGGGCGGGGAACTCGAGTCTAAGGGCTGACGAGGATATAGCTCATTTGCCTGAGCCGCAGTTTGATGCTATCCGTCAGTTGTTCGGTTCATACCCCACTGTATTTGCTGAACACCCAGGCCTCACTACTCAGGCTATGCATGATGTTGACGTGGGGGACCATATACCCTTTAAGTCAATCCCGTACCGTGTGCCCCCCATAAAACTACCAGCTCTGAGGGATGAGTTGGAGTATATGCTCGGTAGAGGGTTGATAGAGAAAGGCACAGTTAAGTGGACTTCCCCCGTAACACTGCAGCCTAAGCCATATGGCAAGGTACGCTTTTGTATTGATTTCCGTAGGTTAAACGGTTTGACTCCAACTAACCCATATCCTCTTCCTCTGGTTGATGATAGTGTTGACAAAATTGGTAATGCTCGTTTTTTGTCTAAATTAGATTTAGTAAAAGGTTACTGGCAAGTACCTTTGTCCGAGCGTGCTAAAGAGGTATGTGGTTTTGTTGTGGACGGGAGTACCTACCGGTGCAATGTTATGCCTTACGGACTTAAGAATGCACCAGCAACGTTTCAGAACCTGATGAATGAAATTGTAAAGGACATTCCAAATTGCACCGTATATTTGGACGATGTAATCATTTATGATGACGACTTTGAGAGCCATTGTGAGCACCTTGAGACCTTGTTCCGGAAACTTAGTGAAGCAGGTCTGGTAGTAAATTTGGCAAAGTGTGACTTCGTAAAAGCCACTGTGCAGTACCTTGGGTTTGTAGTGGGAAGGGGACAGGTGTGCCCTCCTCAGAACAAGGTACAGGCTATCAATAAATTTCCGCACCCAACAACCAAGAAGCAGATTATGAGATTCTTGGATATGATAGGCTACTACAGATGCTTCATAAAAGGTTACTCAACGGTGTTGGCACCTCTCACAGATTTGTTATCTAAAGACAAAAAGTTTTTGTGGGCACCTGAGTGTGAAAAGGCTTTCACTTTGGTGAAACATTTGCTATGTACTCACCCGATACTCAGGGCCCCAGACTTTAACAGTCCTTTTCAGCTGGCAACAGATGCTAGAAACTGTTCTGGAAAGAAGTCAAGAAAGTTAGGGAAGGTAGCAAGGGAAACAGTAAGGGTGTGAAAGATAAGAATGGGAGAATGCTAGCCGAGAAGCAAGAGAGAGTCGAAAGATGGAGGGAGTACTTCAGTGAGTTGCTAAATGAAAGGAATGAAGAGCCAGCAAACATAGCTGGATATGGTATGGGAGGGAGAAGAAGAGAAGTAGTGGAGGAGGAGGTGGGGATCAGGAGGTCAGAAGTGTGGGAAGCCATGAAAAGAGTGAAGTTGGGGAAAGCACCAGGAACAGATGGAGTGTGTTGGGAAATGTTGAGGTATGGTGGTGAGATAGTGATAGAATGGGTATGGAAAATGTGCAAACTAGCATGGGAGAAGGGGAGTGCACCCGATGACTGGAAGACTGGCATAATAGTCCCCCTATATAAGGGCAAAGGGGAAAGAGGAGTGTGTGGTAACCACCGAGGAATATGTCTTCTAAGCGTAGTAGGGAAGGTATACAGTAGGGTAGTGATTGAGAGAGTGAGAGTGAGAGTGAGAACGGAGAAATGGATAGGCGACGAGCAGGGAGGTTTTAGGAAGGGAAGAGGATGTGTAGATCAGATTTTTACCCTGAATTGTGTTGTGGAGAAGTATCTGGAGAAGAAACAAAAGGTGTATGTTGCCTTTATGGACTTGGAGAAGGCCTATGACAGAGTGGATAGAGAAGGTTTGTGGAAAGTACTTAGAATATACGGAGTAGAGGGCAAGTTGCTGAAAGCAGTGAAGAGCATGTATGAGGGTGCAAAGGCGGCAGTACGTGTGGAGAGTGGGCAGAGCGAGTTCTTTGACCTGAATGTTGGTTTGAAACAGGGGTGTGTGATGTCCCCGTGGTTGTTTACTGTATATATGGATGGAGTTATGAAAGAAATACTATCAAGAGCAGTGGATGTTGGTGTATCGCTGAAAAGGGAGGGAATTGAGTGGAAGCTACCTATACTGCTGTTTGCGGATGATGATACAGTTCTGATGAGTGATAATGAATGGGAGTTGCAGGGTCTGGTAAATGAGTTTGGAACAGTGTGCAAAAAACGGAATTTGAAGGTAAATACGGGGAAGAGCAAGGTTATGGTCTTCGAAATGGGTGAAGTCACAGAGTGTGAGGTGAAGCTGAACGGTCAGGCTATGGAGATCGTCAACTCTTTTAAGTATCTGGGCAGTGTGTTGAGTAAAGATGGGACTATGGATGAAGAGGTGCGGGAGAGGGTACAACATGGGAAGAGGGTTGTAGGAATGCTAAAAGCAGTAACAAGAAATAGGGTGGTCAGTATGGAAGTGAAGAAGTCCTTGCATGACAGTGTGGTAATCCCGACACTGACTTACGGAAGCGAAGCATGGACGTTGGTTGAGAGACTCAGACCAAGAGTGAGAGCAGTGGAAATGAATTACTTAAGGAGTGCGTGCGGAGTTACATGGAGGGATAGACAGACTAATGAGGAAGTAAGAAGGAGGTGTGGTGTGGAGGTAGATGTGCTGGAAAGTGTGAAAAGGAACAACTTGAGATGGTTCGGCCATATGGAACGTATGGAAAGCGAGAGAATGACTAAGAGGGTGTACGAGAGCGAGGTGGAGGGACAGAGGGGGAGAGGTAGACCGAATATGAGGTGGAAGGATGGAGTGAGGAAGTACATGAACGAAGGCGGTGCTGGTTGGGGGGAGGGGCGTCGACTGACTGGGGACAGAGGTGCATGGGGGCGGTTCGTTCGTGGCCACCCCTTCGGGGATCACGGCGTCAGGCAATAGATAGATAGATAGATAGAACAGATGCTAGTGGTGTAGGGGCTGGTGCCGTCTTGCTACAGACAGACAATGAAGGTGTGGAACACCCAGTAAGTTTCTTTTCTAAGAAGTTCAATGCTGCACAAAAGAACTATTCTACAATAGAAAAGGAATTACTGGCGATTGTGCTGTCGCTCAGGCACTTCGAGGTGTATGTTCCAGCCTATGGCCCAGTCGTGATTATCTACACTGATCATCACCCTTTGAGATTCCTGAATCAATTTCACAATCGCAATATGAGACTGACCAGGTGGTCTTTGATGTTGCAGGAGTATAACCTGGACATCCGTCATATTGCTGGATGTGACAATGTGATCGCGGATTGTTTATCAAGGGTGGATGATCAGTCGTAGGCTATCACAGGTGTGTGGGTTTGAGTGGAGGAAAATAGGCTGCCCTTATAGTGCAGCCGGGAAAAACATATTAAAATATAATATTAATATAAAAACTCTTTCTTTTGATATAGGTAATCGTATAAGTTTGTCATAGCCTATAGAGTTTGAGTAGTCCACAAACTATCAAACGGCTGAGCTGCTGTAAGCTCGCTCTGGGAGCATGATATTGTGTCTTTTTGCTATTGTTGGGAGGAGTTATAAAATGTGAATTTTTTTTTAATAATAAGATGTGTTTTGGTGATAAACTCAGCTTTGTTTTAGTGCCATGCGGTCGCTGGGTGTGAGGGGCTTGATGGGGTTCTGTGTTTGTCAGATTTTAGCTCAGGGTTGAGCGAGTATAATATTGGGGGAGGTGTGACGCATGTCCACGTGTGAGCATGCTGTACAGAACGCCTAGTCATGCCCCACTCTCGCTAGGATCGTCAGGGCAGGAACTTTGGCTGTAGTCTATGTAGAGTTTCCTAACTTAGTTCATGTGAGCCGTTGTACTATAAGTATTATGAATATGTATTTTGTTTTCATCTGAGTCAACGAGTTCTATTTTATATCATTAGTTATAAGTATTGTGTGTAAAACTTATTTGTAATGATGGGAAGAGAAACAGCCACAGTTGGGGGTCAGTGGGTGCGCCAGGCGGGAGGTGGGCCTAACTCACTCGCATTCCTCCCTCCCTCAGTGCTAGGGGAGCCTTTGTGTATCCCAGAGGAGAGAGAGAAATTACGTAATGGTTGTCAGTGGGCGGTCCTTAGTAGTTCACGTTGGGCTCACTAGAGGGCCGGGTATAAAAGGGAAGTCTAGCCATTTTTTCATCAGAACTCATTAGGCAGAGCGACTTCTCATTTCCCTTGCTAACTTATTATATTCTTCTGACTGATGGGAACTTTCTCTACTACCTTACATTCTTATCTCCTCTTTTCCCTACCCTTTTTTAACTTCCATGGTCCCGTTGGTGCAGAGCTAGTCAGCCAACGTATTATCGCTTGAGTTCTCACGAGATACTTGCCTATTAGATAGCCTATTTTGGAAGGGTTGACTTAGAATAGGATTGATTTATGTTTGTTGCACTTGTATATGCATTTCCCTGTGTGTTATTATTATTCCTGTTTTCTGCTAGTCTAGGTAATGCTAGACTGGGGTAAGGCTTTTCTGTGTTATGAGTTGTTGTTTGATGCAGTGGTTAAGCGATAAACCTGCATACTCGTTTCGGTTCAGTGAAGCCTAGGTTGTCTTCGCGGCTGACTGTGTTGAGTTAATAATTTACAGTGTGTGAGGTCAAGAGCCTAACCACCCTGTATTTTATTAACAGTTTGTTTTTACTTTGTCAAGGAGCCGGGAGAAAACCAGATACAAGGGATCTGGATTTCTCAAAGTGCACTTGTTAGTTTTAACGTAATACTTTAAACAGTCGTGAGGACTTCGCTAGGCTACGAGCCGTTTTTGCTCAGTCACTGCTACCTTTTTGCCTACAGTACCCCAGCTAGACATTACTCGATTAGTAGATACAGAATAGTATTGAAGCTTTCCTTATGTATGATATTGTTTATACACTATTGATTTCATGTGTTGCAAGCTTGGCTACTTTAGTGATTAGTGGCCCACGAGCACAATCCGAGTAGGCTATTGCCGTTGCATTTGCGGAGTACTTCCTTTTAATGTTTGCCATTTACTATTGCATATTCCTTTAATTATTCTTATGCCAATTTAAGCCTTTAATAGTATTTAATTGCCAGTGTTTTTGCATATTGAATTACTGTTCAAAATCCGATATGTACTTCTTACGAGCATCCGAGAAGCATCTAACTTTTTTCAGAAGATTCCTTGCTCGATGCTTAAGGACTATTAATTAACGTAACGTAATAGTGCCGATCCGAAGTAGAGGGTGGTGGACTTCTTAAGTTCATAGTCAAGGGTGGATTACTTCGGCTTCTGCCAACACTATTCTTTGGTGTTGTTGTTTCTTACTTCATTGTTTGATTGTTGACCTGACTAGATAATTCCTGTCTCTTTATTAGTCTGTTGTTGAACACTAGTACCGAGTTCTTGTATACCCCTACCCAGTAACTATCGTCCAATTAGCTTAACCTCAGTTGTATGTAAAATGCTAGAAACGGTCATACGAGACAGACTCGTAAATCACTTAGAGGAAAATAACATACATAAAGATACTCAACACGGCTTTCGTAAAAAACGTTCCTGTTTAACAAACCTCTTAGACTTCTTCCACGATATCCTCAACCTCTACGATGAGAGTAAAGCTGTAGATATTATATACCTTGATTTTCAAAAGGCCTTTGACAAAGTTCCCCACAAACGTTTACTGCTAAAACTAAAAGCGCATGGAATACAAGACGGTGTGTTGAAATGGATAGAAAATTGGCTCAGCGACAGAAAGCAAAGAGTAGTCATAAACGGTAAGGCATCTAAATGACCAATGTAAGTAGCGGGGTACCCCAGGGATCGGTACTAGGACCAATTCTCTTTCTAATTTACATCAACGACATAGATGAGGGTCTCACCTGCACAATCTCAAAATTTGCTGACGATACAAAAATTGCAAATAGCGTACTCTCAAAAGAACAAGTTGACGATATGCAACACAATCTAGATAAATTGTCATGTTGGGCCCAAATTTGGCAAATGAGTTTCAATGCGGATAAATGTAAAGTACTACATATCGGATACCTAAATGAGAAAGCAAACTATTCGATGAATGGCACTCAGCTTAAGAATGTAAACAGAGAAACCGATCTGGGAGTAACAATATCGAGTAACCTAAAACCGAGTCAACAGTGTTCAGAAGTTGTTAAGAAGGCAAACAATAATTGGCTTTATAGGCAGGTCATTTGAGCATAAATCCAAAGACGTTATCCTAACCCTTTACAATTCCTTAGTCCGCCCTCTTCTGGAATACTGCGTTCAATCCTGGTGCCCTTATTACCAAAAAGATATAACAAGCTAGAACGAGTTCAACGTAGAGTTACCAAAATGATACCTAGCCTAAAGAACAAACCATACGAAGAGCGTCTTAGAGAATAAATCTATTTCCTTTAACCCAGCGCAGATTAAGAGGTGACTTAATTCAAGTGTTCAAAATCATCAAAGGCATCGACAATATGAACTGTAGTAAGTACTTCACTATCGACCAATCTAATTACACGCGGGGAAACGGTTGCAAAATTATTGGTAAATCTTTTAACTCACACGAATCTAAGAATTTCTTCTTCAATCGAGTTGTCAACTTGTGGAATGGGCTTCCCCGAAAGGTTATAGACTGCATCACCGTTGATTCATTTAAACTCCGCCTAGACAAATATCTCGCATCAAACCCGCGACTGACTGCGTTTGTAAATGAATAACTTTATTTTATCCCCCCCTCAGTTACTAACCCATCTGTCCCCTACTAACTTCCTAATCCTGCCACGGACATTATTCCAGGGCAGTAATTCCCTTTCCAATGTTTCCTTACCCACTCTAAACCACTGTTTGGACACTTGATCCTCAGTGAGTTGGAGGACAAGCAACCTAGAAGGGTCACTAGATCTGTTGTTGCTTGATTTCCTTTGTACTCCTTTGTACCCCGTTATAGCAGATTGAACTCTGGAGGGTATTGGTGTTTTTTGTTCGGCTGGCAGTACTCAGGGGTTGGGATCGTGTGTTCCCGTTGTGGCAGCGAGCCATATTCGAGTCCTGATTGAGACCCCTTGTGTACCCGAGTGCCAGTTCGTAACAAGGCCTTACTGTAGAGTCAATCGGGGGAGCTACCAGGGTACTAGTGGAAGGAGAAGGAGGCACATGATATTCACGCATAACTCTATGTAGGATATCACTTAGTTCATCCGTGGTAACACATTTGCTGTGGGACCCTCGAGAGGCCTGAGAGCTCTATTCCGACTCTTCTTCATTGTTCACTCTTTGAGCCGAGGACAGATCAACGTCCTCCGGCTCCCCTGGTATTTCTATGACTTCCGGCGTTGGATGCCGGGTTCCAGTTACTTGATAATTTAACGGCCAAACCAAATCCGGGACAGATGAGGGAATTGTCTTTATGTTAATACGTTCCCTACTCATGTCCTGGTTATTACGCAAGAAATTTACCTGGGAAGGTTCTGACTCTCCAGACCCCTTGATCCTGAGCAAGTCGGGGAATCCCTATAATGTTCAGCTAATACCCTGTTTGACATAGTTGGAGGACCCTTACGTGTAACATAATTTAATTTAGGTATAGCAAAGGTAAAGCTTTGCGGCTCACTCAAAGTTTGTCTAGGCTCATCCCTGGGACTCGACTTAGTCCCCTCCATCCCTACCTCCGAGCTGCCAGATTGGACATTAGGCAATACGGAGGTAGAGGTGGAGGGGAGTGGCCGCAACCCCGGCGAAAGCTGGTGGCGCGGCTGCATGTCGTCCGTGCGGGCACTTTTATGTCCTGGACTAGAGATTGGTGTCGAAGAAACAGAGTCCTCCCTCCATCGCTTAGTCGACCTAGACGACTCGACAGAAGAATGACGAGACTGCTTACGAGGAGATCTAGATCTTGACTGAGACTTGGTCCTAGGTGAAGGTGACCGTCTCCTCTTCGACCGGTTGGGGGGGGGTCGCCTCGGCGCTTTCACTGTCACTACTACTCACTAGCTCTTTGGAAAGTACTTTAGCTTTCGTCTTTGGCTTAGTTGACTTGGCCGGAGTTGACTTTCATAATGGAGATTTAATCACGAGATGCTCCCACATGGCCTCATCTTCACAGTGTAATGCCTTATGGGCCACGTCTTTGGCGTAACCATTAAACAAATTCTTTATCTCCTTTAAAGCTGCTAGCCATGAAAGGTCTCTCTTATCGAACAACGCCGTTCGTAACTCTGAACACACGGGGCATTTTTTAGTTACCCAGAGGCCCCGGGAGCGATCCAGGCACTTAACGCATTTTATACATAATTTGTGTGCAAATACTGGTAAACGAGAGCAGGTAGGAGTAGCGCATAGGTCAAAACGAGGCATGATGGAGCTGAGACTGGAGCTGGGAGAGGGAGGATATACGTCCCCCCAGCTCTTGCCTTATGATACGACCTTGCGGCAATAATACGTCTTTTTCACACACCCCCCCCAAATGCTATTCCCACTTCTTTTATTGCTCTTAAATGTTCATATGTTCACAATAAAAGCAAAATAGGCTCATATGGATAAGCAATAATTATATATATGGCAATATGATGATTTTCGTCAGAATAGAACCAAATACCTTCGCTTGGCGGAAGGGTTTGAACTACCATAGCTTCGCAGTTTATGAGTTAAGGAAGCCATACTGGCGGTCTTAGAGTAGGATATGGGAAGATAAATGCATAAGAAATTTTGAAGTAAAAGTAGTTTCAAAAACTTTAGAGATACAAGAAATGAGAGCAATTGGACTATAGTTGGAGGGTTGAGAGCGGTCAACCTTCTTTGGGACTGGTTGAATGAGAGCAAATTTCCAGCAAGAAGGGATGTTAGAGGAGAGACAGAGATGGAAGAGTTTTCCTAGGCATGGAGTTAGCATGGAAGCACAGTTTTTTAATACAATAGGAAGAGATTATGAAGTTAGGCATAAGTAGGAGTTTGAAGGCAACGGTACCGTTTGAATGGTTCCTCCTTATTGCGGAAAGCAGTAGAGCAAGCGTGAGTAAACCAAGATTTGTTTGCATTAGTCTGAGAGAAAGAAGTTGGAATGTATGTATTTATGCTCGAGAGGATTATCTCGGTAATGCGTTCAGCACTCTCCGAGGGTCCCCGGTCACGGAAGCAAAAGTCATTGCATGGAAAATCAAAGAAGTACTGCCGAAGAGCATCCCAGTCGGCAGCGCCATATCTCTCTCTCTCTCTCTCTCTATCTATATATATATATATTACTCTTAGATGGCGGCCACTCACAGTTGGGACGAGAGTCCGTGCATCAATCAACTCTACCACGGCCACGGCGCGATAAAGAATATTTATATTTTTCCTACTTAAATTCAGAAGGGAAATCCTACTTTAACAAAATATTCCATTTCATAGGCAAGTAGTGATTTATATATAAATAGAGATCAATGGAAACTGAGAGATGTGTCAATAAAGGTGGATAGGTAAACGAAAGGTTAAACAAAAAGTGAGAAGAGAAACAAGAATTGTCAATGGAATGTTGATAATGTTTGACCATATTTCATTGTATGATTCACCATATAATATAATATATGATATGATAGACAGCTTTGGGTTAGGCAGTTATGTTAATTATGTTTAATTACTGTGGTAACAATACGTGGCTGATTGAACCGTCACTCGTAGGCCGTGTGTGTATACCACGGTAATTACAGACGCAGGAAGTGTTATTACTTGATGGTTTATTGTAAGTTTAGTAGTTTTAACCCGTACAGCCCCAGCGACGCGCCTGACGCGTCGGCGATGTATGTAACGCACAGCCCCAGAGACGCGCCTGGCGCGTCACCCTAATTGCGCCGACCGTGACCTCAGGTGTAGCCACTCAAGAGGGCTCAGATTTGTATGGGAACTGTGTACGTATCCCACGCAACCGTGCCGATGGTTGAAAACTCTCAAAGTCCACGTGCGTGCGCGCGAGCGCGCAATAACCTGTTTTTTTGGGATAATTGCCTTCAATTTTTTACTCTTGTAAAATCCGTTTTCGGGGTCTCTGTAGGACCATTTTTTAAGCTTTTTGAGCGGTTTTTCGTGGTTTTTCCTTCATTCCTAACCCATTCACTATTGTTTCTGGAATAAAACCATTTTTTGAAAACCGGCCGGGTTCTGGTGCGCAAACATTACAAAACTAGCCGGGGCTCCACGGGTTAACACAAGTATATAAAGCCATTCGTTTGCTTCACTAATTGTTTATGATTTACTGTTATTGTTTTCATTTATTGATTATATACATTTAAAGCAATTTTTATAAGACATACTTTCGTTTTTTACAACGTTCATGATGTTATTGTTTCATTTGTTTTGTAATGTGTGTATTATTCATTAATGAAACATATATTGCTTAGATATATTTGGGTATTAACTTCAGGTTTAAAACCCAATATAGATCCCCATAATTCCACTTTCGATTTACTTTTTATCTAATAACTATACTTGCCTACATTTGCGCTTACATGTTTTCTTGTCTTTCCCTTATTTAAATTAATGTTCACATTTTAGGGATATATAATTTTACCATTTGTATTCTAGATTTGATATGTAAGTTATCCCATCTTCATGCGTTTCATTACACTTATGTTTAACAAAAGTAGCCATTATATTGTTAGTCACAATGTTTTTCTTCATTATATAATTTCGGCTGTATCTAAATTAGACCTGAAGATGAGAACAGCGAATCTCGAAACGTCGTACAAGATAATGTTATTCATTGCTGCGTTGGTTTTTCTATTTGTTATCAAGTTACACTTTCCAAGTGACCAATCTCTTGTGGATAATAATAATAATAATATATATATATATATATATATATATATATATATATATATATATATATATATATATATATATATATATATATATATATATATGTATATATATATATATATATATATATATATATATATATATATATATATGTATAATACCTGATATTTTCTTCAGTTCATCGTACTGCATCTTCAGCCACTTGGTCTGGTTCTGCTGGTCGATGATACTCACACTCAGCCCGTCTATTTCGTCTGTAATAGTAATGTTTACACTTAACTTTAACTACTTGATTACTCAAGGCATATATGGTTCTTCTTAACAAAGTAATTATATTTTCCTCTGTTCTAAAGGAGTACAGATACTTGATAAACGTATTTCTATATATGACTGAATAACCCCTGCACACCATATCCTGCTTCAACAATCACAAGTTGTATTCTTTAAAATTATTTCAATGTATTCCAGAAATACAGTATATTGCTAAAGTTTCATGCACGATCACCATAGTCTGTTTCTTTCCAGCTGACGGTAAATTGCAATGTTCCTACCTTATTTATTGGCTATTACGAAAATTGTGTATTGAAATATGCATTAGATAATGGAACCTTTGTATATATACGGTATATACTGTATATGATGTAGACCAGGGGTTCCCAACCTTTTTGTTCCTCTGTACAACTTGGGCATTCTGATAGGTGCCCATGTACCCCTAACAATTTAGGATAAAAATTGATAAAATAATGTAAAATTTATAGGCTATTATTTTATTATGAAATATGTATGTCTAGACTGCATAGGGATCTTAGTATTGATATTATCAATAAAATGAACTCAGTGCCTATAAAATATTTTGATCTGTCACATACAGACATTATCGGGCGGTACTGCAGCTGTCTCGAGTTGATATACATACCTGATTGTTTCAAGTCCAATACAGATTGTAGGCTACAGGAAGTCACATAATAGTGAAAAAAAAATTGAATAGTCACCTCACTGATTTAATTTTAAGGGAAGGATGTAGTATCCGGGTGTACGGTCCGACGGTCGTCATGTTTACATAGGTCGATCGCTCGCGATTAAGTTCCCGTATATTTTTTCTGTTATTTGACCCCTGCTGGCAATATATATGATGATGACAATAAGTCACGGGGGGTGAGGGGGGCAAAAGCCCCCCTTCAACCTATTATTGCATCCCACGGCACTCAAAATAGACGGGAACATGATTGCGAGCGTCCGCGTAGTGTAAGGCGGGCGGCCCACCCGGTAACAACATTCTTGCCAATTTTATGATAAGTTTTGCTTACTGAAATGAGGAAATTGATAAAAACACAACTTTGTGCAATCTGCCTGTAGATTAAAACACCATGTTTTGTACACTATGGTTATTCTCTCAGACCACTATGTACCCCCTGAGAAGTGCAAATGTACCCCTGGGGGTACATGTACCCCAGGTTGGGAACCCTTGAATTGTAGACACTGACAAGTTTCATATTTGTTTATTAAGTATCGAGAGATCAGCTGCTGAGGGACTCAAATGACCTACAACTGAAATAAAAACAACCTTTTCTCCATGCACACACACACATACACACACACACGTTTATATCGAACTATTCTGGTCAACATCGTCCTTCTTTCCTCTTCGAACCTCATCTATATTGTATTATGATCCTATTATTAACTATATATATATATATATATATATATATATATATATACCGGTATATATATATATATATATATATATACACACACATATATATATATAAGGAATATTGTGACGTCTACCAGCGTTGGCAGAATCGCCTCTCGTTAGCCACTAGCGCTCGCCAGGAAAATCGAAATGGGCTACAGTTATCAGAGAATATTGTTCTTTCTTTCCTAGTACTCGCATTGTCACAGACAGTCAGTGGTGGTCTTTATTTTCGTCTGTGACAACGGGAAGTATTTTATATCATTAATAGAATATAAAGATGCATTGTGAAGAGTTAAGGAGAGAGAGAGAGAGGCGAGAGCGTGGTGGTAATATGTGCGTGTGTATGTATGTGCTGCCTCGCTCGGAGGAGTTTTCCCGCTCGCGCGGGCTTTCCCTCGCCATTGATTAGCTGGTGGATCCTGGCGCGTCCTAGGGGCCTGCTGCCTTGTGACGTCTCGGCCCGTGATTGGCCGACCATCGCGCCCATGCGGGCTCCTGTGTAACTAACCTCCTCCATGAGGGTTCCCAGGAGCTGCCCTCCTCAGGACAGGCTTGGCGCGCATGCTTCTAACATCCCTTTGCATACTCTCTCCCGATCACCCCATTTACCACTGTCTCTCTCTCTGACCTTCTTCTTTTCCATTAATTCTCGTCTTTATTCAATTACTTGTCCCCTTGGGTTCTGCATATGGTTTCCATAGCCGGCTCATTGCATTGCATGCGCCGTCCTCTGAGATATTTACATGTACTTAGAATAGGTTTGAGGGTTCTTAGTTAGTATAGGTTAAGAACTCTGTGTGTATCCATTATTGATTTAGTGGTTCTGCTCTTTTATTTAATGCTAGACTGGGATAAGGTAACTGTAGTCGTTGTCTCCGATGTGTGTACGGTTTGCTTATACCTACACGACTTCGACCGGTCCTGCGGTAGCCTGGGTTGTCTTTTCGGCTGCGTCTTTTGCGAGTGCAGCATTGTGTTGACTGAGGGCTTTGGCCTGTTCCAGTTCCACACTTTGCTGCCTCTTTGCTTGTCTTTTGAGGGTCGCCAGGATAGAACCAGATACTTGTGATCTGGATCTATCAAGAGAGCAACCCAGTCAATTAACGTAACTTAAAGGATGCAGTCTTAAGGACATCGCTAGGCTACGAGCCTGTCTTGCTCAACCCCAGTTCCTTACCTAGAGTATCCCAGCTAGATATTATTAATTGAGTAGACACTTGTTAGTATTTAATATAAGCTCTTTGATATGTACGCATTATTATTCACAGTATTTATTAGTCTAGGTTGTTGCTGAGCCACACAACCATAACAGACTGTTACGTTGATGAGGAAGTACTTCTTTTAGTGTCGAGCATTACTACCATTGCGCATTTATAGTATTCTTGTGTCAGTTAACATTATATGTCCTATATTTTAGTGTATTCCATTTACACGTGTGGTGTCCTGCCTCCTGCCTTTATATAGTTTAAGATATGAGCATCTTATGAGCATCAGACTTTCTTCAGAAGTTTCCAGGTCTATGCTGTAGGACTATACTTCACTTTCTTTCAGATAGGAGTGAAGAGTTTATTGTTGTTTAGAGTAACTGTATTGAAGCATCTTTTTATTGTATTAAATCTTGCAGTGATTTAATTGATCTTTCCATAGATTCCAAATTATGCATTTTAACGTAACTTGCATCTTGTTTGTTATCAGGCTATACCAGTGTGGGTTAGCCTGAAGTAGAGTACATTAATTTTATGCCTAGTTAAGGATACCCCGTTATCGCAGATTAACTCTGGAGGGTATATGTGTTTTTGTTCGCCGGCATATAAGTTCAAGGGTTTGGATCTAGCGCACCGTTGTTGCATAGTGCCCTATTACTAGTCCAATCATTAAGTGCCCTTGTTTTATTCGTAGCCCCGGTCATAACAAATGGCGATCTTGCCTAGTATCTTATCTTAGTCGTCATACCAAATGAACTAAGAAATAATTGCAGGATTTTTGAACATTTGTTTTTTGAGGAATATTTTGGACACGTTGAATTTTTTTTGGGCAACGTAGTATAGCACTTGAGTTGTCTTCGAGCATTTTTTGAGTGAATAGTGCTACATGAGAGTTTAGGTACTCCTTTTTTTTTATAAACGTTGAGAATTTTCGGTGGACACTATGTCGAACGACGGATCAATGCACAGTGAGGACAGAGTACGGGAAGCAGACTCTGAGGTGCAGCAGCGGGGTTTGTTAGAAGGCATTAGAGTAGTAACTAGTGAGGAGGATGCAAGGGAGTTTCTGGAGATGCCTATTACTGTTGACCGTGTGTCGGGGATTGATTGGTATGGTCTCCAGTGTTTGGCCACGGTCATGAGGCATGTTGGCACTAGCAGCATGACGAGAAGTGACCTGGTGGCCTGTGTGCTAGGCGGGGTGCGTTGGGCTACAGGTGGAGCGGGAGATGGGGCACCTTCGGCCCAGCCCCCATTCCACTCGACTCCTACCATGGCGCCCCCTCGGGCTCCGGAGCCGGGTACGTTCCCGCAGGCCGATAGTCAGTGGCAGCGTGGTTTGTCACTAGGTGGGTCTCCAATTGTTGCATCTCCTCCTCCTCAAGCTTTAATTCCAGATATGATCTTCCAGCTTGAGATGGCTAAGATTCAGCAGCAGCAACGAAAGTATGAGGCTGAGCTCGAGCAACGGCAGCGAGAGGCTAATGCCGAGGAGAGAAAGGCCATACGTGAGGCTGAGCTTCAGGTTGAGGCTACGAAGTACTGTGCAGACAGAGATCTTGAGAAGTCTCGGGTGGAGTCGACAGGGCAGCGTCTCGGTTCTGGGAATCGAGGTCTTGATCAGTCTTTATCGCACCTTCTTAAGTTAGTCTCTGCATTTGACGAGTCGGGTGTCACCGAGTTTTTCCTGCGTTTTGAGAAGAAGTGCCGGGAGCACCAATGGCCCGAGGTTAAGTGGGCAGATCTTGTTTCCTCTAGGTTGGTTGGCAAAGGACTCAAGGCATATGATGCGTTGCCCTTGGAGTCTTGCATCGATTATGAGGTATTGAAGGAAGCTGTTCTGCGGGCGTACGAGTTACAACCAGAGACATATAGGTTGAAGTTTCGGGGTGTTACGAAGGGTCGTGAGTGCACTTTTCTAGAACATGCCCGGGAACTGTCTGATGCTTTGAGAAATTGGCTGAGGTCAGAGAAGGTGACGACGTTCGGAGAGCTTGAGCAGTTAGTCCTTCTAGACTCTAGAGCAATTTTTCAAATGCACAGGCGGCGACCTGACTTTGAACCTCAAAGAGAAATGTCCTAAAACTCTACAAGAGGCAGCTGAGATGGCTGACCTGAGATTATCACTGATCTGTGGGTGCGAGTCTGCACAACGGAACGATGCAGTTAACAAGGGGCGCAACACTCCACCCCCCCCGAGTCAGTGATACCACATTTAATAACAAAAGCAAGAGCAATGATAACAATTTTGATCACAAACCTAAAACTGTCCCGTTTAAGAAAGGTCGGGGCCCGTCCCCACCTCAGGGGAAGTCCAAGGGTGAAGTAGAGTGTTTTAATTGTCATAAAAAGGGGCATTTTGCACGTTCCTGCCCTAGTAACCAATCTACAGCAGTCGTGTCTTTGGCTAGCAACGTTGGGGTGTTTCTGAGGTCTTCTGCATTTACCCTGGGTGATATGTCAGATGCGGGGGCACAGCCAGTGAAGGAGTGTCCGGAAGGCTCGAAACCTGTCCGCGATGCTTTTTGCGACCATAGAGGGCGTGGCTGCGTGAGTTGGGCTGGTTGCAAGCATGGGTTGGAGATGTTGTGTGATACAGGTGCATCCCAGACTCTGATGAAAAACTTTACAGGCAGACCTATAAACGCGGCACGGGTAGTTGTGGTGCAGGGTATTAATGCTACACGGTCATACCCGTTGGTTCGAGTGGAGCTGGAGGTTGAAGGTGTGACACGAGAGTTGGATGTTGGAATCGTGGAGAAACTGCCAGTAGAGGGCGTCGACCTTCTTCTCGGCAACGACTTTGCGGTGCCTACTTCTGAGGTTCCACCCTTAGTCGTTGCCGAGAGGGCGGCCGACGTGAGTAGGGAGGGGCAGGAGTTGGTCGAGAGGTGTCAATTACAGCAGATGGCGTGTGTTGTCACCCGATCTCGTGCATCTAAAGTGTCACAGCCTATTCCTCACTTTCTAGACCAGCGGAGGAATGGTCGAAAGGAGAAGGCTAAAGTTGGGAAAAGTTTTGAGAGTTTTGATCCAGCGGCTCTCCTTGGCGACTCAATATTAGCACCAATGTTAAGGTCCGGAGTGGCCCCAGAACCTGTCACACTTGTTGAGGAGGTAGGGCGTGTGAAAACTCCGAGACAGCACCGTTACTCACAAAAGCAAGATAGGATCGAACAGTCCAGTACCGGGGGAGGCCATAAGTTGCTCCGGGAGCATCTCGATAAATTGGCTCCTTCGGATATCTGTCGGCTGCAGCTAGGTGATCCTGAGCTTCAGAAGTGTAGTAACGGTGCAATCGAACTTGAGGAGGACGGGGATGCAAAGCCGGGGGACTTCTTTCGTGTGGAGGGTATTTTGTACAGGCGTTTTATAGATCTCAGACGGAGCTGGGAGGGTGGGTCGAGAGTGGTTGACCAGTTGGTAGTGCCTAGTGCGTGCCGTGATAGCCTACTGAGGTTGGTGCATGATGTACCGTTGGCAGGGCATTTGGGTGTACGTAAGACGGTAGCAGCATTGGCGAAATTGTTTTGGTGGCCAGGTATGAAGGCACATGTGGCGTCGTGGGTGGCAATGTGCAGTACCTGCCAGACAATAGGTAAACCAAACCAGTGTATTCCCAAGGCTCCGTTACACCCTATTCCTGTTATCGGGCCACCATTCAGTAAGGTTATAATCGACAGTGTTGGCCCTCTATCCCCTACTAGTGCAGGCAACAAGTACCTCCTCACAATCATGGATGTTGCCACTCATTATCCGGATGCATACCCCATGCGAAATGGTACTGCTAAGACTGTTGTTCGTAACTTGCTATTGTACTGTTCTAGGTACGGGTACCTGCAGGAATTGCAGTCAGACCAAGGGTCCAACTTTACTTCTAACCTTTTCAAACAGACCATGCAGCAGCACGGTATCAGTACAGTTGTCTTTTCAGCCTATCACCCAGAGAGTCAAGGGGTGTTGGAGAGGTGGCACTCGACTTTGAAGAGCATGTTGCGTTGTTACTGTGTTGAAAATGGCAAGGATTTGGATCTTGGGTTGCCCTATGTATTATTCGCTGCTCAGGAGGTACCTGGTGAAAGGCTAGGGTTCAGTCCCGATGAGTTAGTTTTTGGACATCAGGTCAGAGACCCCCTCAACATGGTTAGAGAAATCTGGGAGGGCACAGCAAAACCATGTTCCCTATTAAAGTATATCCTCGAGAGCAGAGAGAGAATGCTGAGAAGCCTTGAGTTGGCAGGGAGGAATTTGGTAGGGTCGCAAGCACTTATGAAGGACAGGTACGATGAGAAGACGAAACTCCGGGAGTTTAAGGTGGGGCAAGAGGTGTTGATTCTGTTACCTCTGCCAGGTCATCCGTTGTCTGCCAAGTACGCTGGTCCTTATAAGGTGGTAAAAAATATCTCTGACCTAGACTATCTTGTGGCTACTCCAGATAGGCATAAAAAGAACCAGCTGTGCCATGTGAATCTGGTGAAAGAGTTTGTGAGGCGCCCCCCTGAGCCTCTCGCTGTCCCTGTGTTGACCTGCAGCGGTCATGGAGGAGAAGGAGTGAGGGACAATGAAGCTCAGGTGGAAGATAACTGGGAATGTCATGTCTCTGCTGACCAGTGGGCGGGGAACTCCAGACAGGTGGCTGACGATGTTCTAGTGCACCTGCCTGAGCAACAGCGTGTAGCCGTGCAGCGCCTGTTTGCTTCATACCCCACTGTCTTTGCAGAGCACCCAGGCCTCACAACTCGAGTGGTGCATGACGTGGACGTGGGAGATCACCCCCCCTGTAAATCAGTACCCTACAGAATTCCACCCATTAAACTCCCAGCCCTCAGAGCGGAGTTAGAGTATATGTTAGAACGGGGGCTGATTGAGAAGGGGGCAGTTAGGTGGACATCTCCTGTCACTCTGCAGCCCAAGCCTGACGGGAAGGTTCGCTTCTGCATTGACTTTCGGAGATTGAACGAGTTGACTCCCACCAATGCTTATCCCCTTCCCCGTGTTGACGATAGTGTGGACAAGATTGGTAAGGCACATTTTCTAACTAAGGTAGACCTAGTGAAAGGCTACTGGCAGGTGCCCTTGTCTGAGCGGGCGAAGGGGGTATGCGGGTTTGTGGTTGATGGGAACACCTACCGTTGCAATGTGATGCCGTATGGCCTTAACCCGTTGAGACCCAGCGTCGCACGTGTTGCGTCGGCAGTCTTTGATCACCAACTCCCAGCGACGCATCACGTGCGTCCGACATATAAAAAACACTTACGTGGCTCGTAAGGTAGGAAATGGCGGGAGAATAGGAGGGGGAGGTACCGTAGTGTGTGGGGGAGCCGGGCCAGTAGGTGTGAGCGGGCCGAGACAGCCGCGCGGCTGGTGGTGGTGGGCTTAGTGGGGATAGTTTACACCCCTAGTTTACCGCCACTTTGAACCTTCATTACTCCGGTCGTATGAGAGCTAGAGGCTTGAGATTTATGTGAGATACTCCTTAGGATGTATGCCGTACAATGCCATACTCAGTTTTTACCCTAGTGCTCCCGGGCGGGTGGTCATGCGGGGGAGACGAACTATTGAAACCCCCCCCCCCCCCTGCCCCCCAAATGACCGAAAATGAGTTTTTTTTTTATTGTGTGTTCATTTCTCACCATTCTCTTCCATTTTGGCTCAACACATTTTTTTGAAGCTCCCCCCCAAACCCCCCACCGGCCCGGGGCCCTCCCTAAAAAAAGATGTCAGAGGTGATTTTTTTTTGTTTTTTTTTCATTTCTCATCCTTGTCTTCCATTTTAGCAAACAAAAAAAATAAGTGAAAATGGCTTGGGACTGGGGTGAACAAAATATTATAACTAGCCGGGGCTCAACGGGTTAAAAATGCCCCAGCAACCTTCCAGAGTCTTATGAATGAGTTAGTAGCTGACATCCCTAACTGCACTGTCTATCTAGATGACGTTATAATATACGATGACAACTTTGAGAGTCACTGTGAGCACATAGAAGCCTTGTTTTGGAAGCTCAGTGAGGCCAGCTTGGTGGTCAATCTGGGCAAGTGCGACTTTGTCCGGGCAACTGTGCAGTATCTTGGGTTTGTGGTTGGGTTAGGCCAGGTGTGCCCCCGCAAAACAAGATACAGGCTATTAACCAGTTCCCCAGGCCGTCCACTAAGCGGCAGATCATGAGATTTTTGGGCATGATCGGTTACTATCGCCGCTTCATTCGGGGTTATTCTACTGTGTTAGCTCCTCTGACAGATTTACTAGCAAAAGAGAAAAAGTTCAAGTGGGCACCTGAGTGTGAAAGGGCTTTTTCGCTGGTCAAGCACCTACTATGCACTCACCCAATCCTCAGGGCCCCAGACTTTGAAAGACCATTCCAGCTGGCAACAGATGCCAGCAGTGTAGGGGCTGGTGCCGTCTTAATGCAGACAGGCGAGGAAGGTTTGGAGCATCCAGTCAGTTTCATTTCCAAGAAGTTTAATTCCACTCAGAAAAACTACTCTGTGGTGGAGAAAGAACTGCTGGCAATAGTGTTCGCTCTCAGGCACTTTGAAGTATATGTTACTGCCTACGGGCCAGTCGTGGTGATTTTCACCGACCACCACCCTCTTAAATTTCTGAACCAATTCCACAACCGGAATATGAGGCTGACACGTTGGTCACTCATGTTGCAAGAATACAATCTAGACATTCGCCATATTGCCGGTTGTGAGAATGTGATTGCAGACTGTTTGTCGAGGGTGGAGGATCCGGCGTAGATCACCACAGGTGTGTGGGTTTGAGTGGAGAAAAATCAGGCTTGTCCCTGTACAGCAGCCGTCAAAAACAACATTAAAATTAAATACAAAAAATCACATAAAAACTCTTTCTTTTTTATAGTTAATTGTAAGTTGCCAATGTTATAGCTAAAGTCCTAAGTTGAACCTGTCTTACACTTAGTAGGCTGGGCTCTGTGAAGCTCGCTCTGGGAGCATAGCAGGCTAAAATTATACAATTGTGTTTGGGAGGGGTTATAAGATTTTCTTTATGCTAATATGTTGTTTTATTTAAGTTTGAGTTTTGCATTTCATTTCTGGTGGAGTGGCTAGGTGTGGCAGGTCTTGTCGGCATTCTGCCTTGTCAGATATGGTGCTCGCCTAATGTTGAGCGTCCCATATCTTGGGCGGGGTGTGACGTCTACCAGCGATGGCAGAATCGCCTCTCGTTAGCCACTAGCGCTCGCCAGGGACATCGAAATGGGCTACAGTTATCAGAGAATGTTGTTCTTTCTTTCCTAGTACTCACATTGTCAGAGACAGTCCAGTGGTGGTCTTTATTTTCGTCTGTGACAACGGGAAGTATTTTATATCATTAATAGAATATTAGATGCATTGTGTAGAGTTAAGGAGAGAGAGAGAGAGGCGAGAGCGTGGTGGTAATATGTGCGTGTGTATGTATGTGCTGCCTCGCTCGGAGGAGTTTTCCCGCTCGCGCGGGCTTTCCCTCGCCTTTGATTGGCTGGTGGATCCTGGCGCGTCCTAGGGGCCTGCTGCCTTGTGACGTCTCGGCCCGTGATTGGCCGACCATCACGCCTTTGCGGGCTCCTGTGTAACTAACCTTCTCCATGAGGGTTCCCAGGAGCTGCCCTCCTCAGGACAGGCTTGGCGCGCATGCTTCTAACATCCCTTTGCATACTCTCTCCCGATCACCCCCTTTACCACTGTCTCTCTCTCTGACCTTCTTCTTTTCCATTACTTCTCGTCTTTATTCAATTACTTGTCCCCTTGGGTTCTGCATACGGTTTCCATAGCCGGCCCATTGTATTGCATGCGCCGTCCTCTGAGATATTTACATGTACTTAGAATAGGTTTGAGGGTTCTTAGTTAGTATAGGTTAAGAACTTTGTGTGTGTCTCCATTATTGATTTAGTGTTTCTGCTCTTTTATTTAATGCTAGACTGGGATAATGTAACTGTAGTCGTTGTCTCCGATGTGTGTATGGTTTGTTTATACCTACACGACTTCGACCGGTCCTGCGGTAGCCTGGATTGTCTTTTCGGCTGCGTCTTTTGCGAGTGCAGCATTGTGTTGACTGGGGGCGGCCTGTTCCAGTTCCACACTTTGCTGCCTCTTTGCTTGTCTTTTGAGGGTCGCCAGGATAGAACCAGATACTTGTGATCTGGATCTATCAAGAGAGCACCCCAGTCAATTAACGTAACTTAAAGGATGCAGTCTTAAGGACATCGCTAGGTTACGAGCCTGTCTTGCTCAACCCCAGTTCCTTACCTAGAGTATCCCAGCTAGACATTATTAATTGAGTAGACACTTGTTAGTATTTAATATAAGCTCTTTGATATGTACGCATTATTATTCACAGCATTTATTAGTCTAGGTTGTTGCTGAGCCGCACAACCATAGCAGACTGTTTCGTTGATGAGGAAGTACTTCTTTTAGTGTCGAGCATTACTACCATTGCGCATTTATAGTATTCTTGTGTCAGTTAACATTATATGTCGTATCTTTTAGTGTATTCCATTTACACGTGTGGTGTCCTGCCTCCTGCCTTTATATAGTTTAAGATACGAGCATCTTATGAGCATCAGATTTTCTTCAGAAGTTTCCAGGTCTATGCTGTAGGACTATACTTCACTTTCTTTCAGATAGGAGTGAAGAGTTTATTGTTGTTTACAGTAACTGTATTGAAGCATCTTTTTATTGTATTAAATATTGCAGTGATTTAATTGATCTTTCCATAGATTCCTTTTTATGCATTTTAACGTAACTTGCATCTTGTTTGTTATCAGGCTATACCAGTGTGGTTAGCTTGAAGTAGAGTACATTTATGCCTAGTTAAGGATACCCCGTTATCGCAGATTAACTCTGGAGGGTATAGGTGTTTTTGTTCGCCGGCATATAAGTTCGAGGGTTTGGATCTAGCGTACCATTGTTGCATAGTGCCCTATTACTAGTCCAATCATTAAGTGCCCTTGTTTTATTCGTAGCTCCGGTCGTAACAATATGAAGACCAAAGCGAACAGGAACATATTTGTTTATTGGCAACGTTTCAACACTAATCTTGTGTCATTATCAAGCCTAAAAGAGAGAAAGAATAAAACTTATCGTGAATATCATAAAATCACATGTTAAAATTGAAAATGTATTCAAAAGATAAAATTAACGAAAATATAGCTAAGGTTCATTACATTAAGAAATTAAAAGTATAGATATATGATAAGTAAAAAGGAATAAAAGAGTGAACATAATGTAAACAATAATAATTAATGCTATGCAAAGTAAAGATACATGAGGGGTGGCGAATTTAAGAGTCAAGGAGTGAAAGGGGTGGGGTCGACTAAAATAAGGAAACAGGAGTACAAATGGGCACATATATCTATTCAAACATATGACACATGTGACAGCTGAGTCCCTCCTCACCCACCACCTCCGCCTGTCTCTCTAGGCACCCACGAAACCTCCACGCCCCTCCTCTGCTTTTAGTTTCCTGTGCTGGTACGTGTACCGCTACTGACATCGCACTATTCACCTTGCAGGCACACATCTACGTGTAGGTCAGTTCCAATTATAATGTGTATACTTACCATTTATTATAATATGTTCCTGTTTAGGATGTGTAAATATTTAACTTTAAAATACGTTAGGTCTGTTTTGTATACCTTTCATTTTAGTTCATCTCTCTCTCTTTCTCTCTCTCTCTCTCTCTCTCTCTATATATATATATATATATATATATATATACCGGTATATATAATATATATACTGTAACTATACAGGGTGTATTGGAAAACACTTACAGACTTCAAGTGCTAAGTACCGAATAAAAAAACAAGTACACTTTATTCTATAACAAAATAACAAATAATAAATAATTTAAAGGATATAAAGTAAAATATTCAGTGTCGTCCAAGCAATGGCATTGGTCTCCCCTTTCATGCCCCCCCCCCCCCCCCACACCCCTCCCTCATCTCATAGTTTATACCCAGGAATAATGCATTATAAACATAATTAGTTTTCAAGGTGAAGCAATGTAAGTAATATTCCCTTTATACATCGTTTACAACTCAAATTATTTTATGTTAATTAATTTTTATAATTTTTTCAAAATAGGAAAGACCAAAGGCATCTTGGATAAAACAAATTACGATCCTCAAGTGGTCTGCAGACATTACTGTAATATGTTAGTAAATAAAAAAGCAATGGTGAATTATAAAAATACCAAAACAATGTGAGCATTACAAAGTTATTGCCTAATGTTATTTAATTAATTGTACAGTATTAACTTATTCAAAGCGGTTTCGGGTTGAATTGAATCTCCTTACTAATTATTACTGAACATTTGCATTTCAGAGATTCGTTTATTAAGTTCGAGACTTCAAAATCGATCAGAATTAATTACCACTACTGTACATGGTCACTACAGTGAATTAATTACCACTACTGTACATGGTCACTACAGTGAATTAATTACCACTACTGTACATGGTCACTACAGTGAATTAATTACACTACTGTACATGGTCACTACAGTGAATTAATTACCACTACTGTACATGGTCACTACAGTGAATTAATTACCACTACTGTACATGGTCACTACAGTGAATTAATTACCACTACTGTACATGGTCACTACAGTGAATTAATTACCACTACTGTACATGGTCACTACAGTGAAATAAAAGAACATAAATTGAAATAATTTTAATTACCACCAACTGATATAAAACAGAAATCAATCATACCCAATATTTTTAATCTTTAAATTGAGTCGTAAAACATCTTCGGAATTTCATTGAAGATAGGAACGATCAGCCCGCAATGAATCTATGAATCAAGAACTATTCTTCATAAACGATTGAATTACCTTCAACTACGTTTGGATACTCGACCCCGACTTGGGCATCAGCATTATACCCCTTGACCAGAGTTGCAAATGTTACATATTTTGTGTAAGCTAATATGTTTCTAATAATTAGTATTTTTCTGCTAACTACCTAATATCATCACCATATTCTAAGATACTTTGATTTCGTAATTTCTAATGTGTGAATAGGTAAACCTATAATTTCCCTTTAGTTAGGTCCATAGTAAACATGTTATTCATGTATCAATTATTTAGTGTTTTATTTGTAACCCTGGTTTGCTAGATTTCTAAATAAGCATATATCTCATTAATAACACTTTTTGGGGGGGAAACTGTGATACAACAATATATGTTTATTTTCCATTTTACAATGTGTTCGTCATAGTCTGTAACAGTTATTTCAATACACCCTGTATATACTGTATATATATATATATATATATATATATATGTGTGTGTGTGTACTACGAACATTAACCCATTGATTGCGGGAGATGTTTCGGAACGCCATGGGTATTTACAGCAATTTAAAGGCTTTTAAAGCCTCTTAAAGCCTGTAGAATCAAGTACGAGGGAGCGGAAGCCTGACAGGTCACCCGTCCTTCTTCCAGCCAGCCAGCCGGTGCACTAAAGGAGTATGAGCCATACTCTCGCGAGATATACAGCGCTGCCAAAGGCAAATGTAGCGTGACATTATCGATAATTGTTCATTTTAGCGAATGTCTATGGTAGTGCTGCGGGTTTAGCCCGCAAGCTACGAAGCTCGTTTTGGTGTAATTTTGAAGCAATATTCTTCTAGTATTTGGCTGAATACATTTAATTTCATTCAGACACTTGCTTAACCTGTCCAGCACCAGCGACGCGTCTGACGCGTCGCCTATGTATGTAACGCACAGCCCCAGCGACGCACCTGACGAGTCACCCTTTTAGCTCAGTCGTTAGGCTCAGAGTGGCTCTACCTAGTGGGCTCAGATTTGTATGGGAACTGTGTAAGTATCCCACGCACCCATGACGATGGTTGAAAACTCTCAAAGTCCAACCGCGTGCGCGTGAGCGCGCAAAAACATGTTTTTGGGGGGAAATTTCCTTCAATTTTTTACTCTTGTAAAATCCGTTTTCGGGGGCTCTGTAGGACCATTTTTTGAGATTTTTGATCGGTTTTTCGTGGTTTTTCCTTCATTCCTAACCCATTCGCTATTGTTTCTGGAATAAAAAACATTTTTCAAAACAGGCCGGGTTCTGGTGGTACATTTATTAATCAGCCGGGGCTCGACAGGTTAATCAATCAAGAGTGCTTGAATGAGCCCTAATATTGCGGAAATATGCCCCGCACCGTAAGTATTAACTATTACCTGGAAGAGTGTTGCTGAAGTTTTGTAGCCCTTCGATCACGCTCTGTTGGTCTTGTATTATCCCAGTCAGAGTGGCAAATTCATCTGTAATATAAATGTGTGCACTTGCTTTAAGAAATCAGAACACAAACACACTCACACACACTAAAATACACCAGGAACAAATTTTCCATCCCAAACGAGATCTCCAGGAACGAAAGGCCCAAGGAAACGCGATCACGCCCAACACGGGAATGTCAGGATCGCGCCCAACACGGGAATGTCAGGATCACGCCCAACACGGGAATGTCAGGATCACGCCCAACACGGGAATGTCAGGATCACGCCCAACACGGGAATGTCAGGATCACGCCCAACACGGGAATGTCAGGATCGCGTATCCCAGCAATGAAAGAGTGTACGAAATGGGAGAAACTGTATCATATTGAAACGACCCATACGTTGGTCATAAGCAGGAGAGATGTAGATATCTTTATCCACAGATTTACACTTTCATTTATTTTCCTTCAACACACATATTTATACATCTTATTAACAACGATCCTTCTAGTAGACAAAACACATTATCTTACTTTGTGTCTTTATGTAAATCTTTGATGTCTATTAGTAGCAGCTCTAATGAGTTGCAGAGTATTGAGGAAACGAAGATTGTGACACCTATCATTTCTTTATATTTTGATTTTTGTATGTATGTAATTAGGTAAGAACCATGTTCCACAATATTCATATTAAGAAGGTTATGATACCTGCCATTGGGATGTGTTAATTGTGTATGTATTTAGTTATGTAAGAACCATGTCACCCACACACATTAACTTTTCGTCTACTTTATGATAAACACATATGTACACAGCTTCTCTAATATATTAATTTATCTATTAATTTCAAACAGACCACATTACTTTCTTCAGAGTTGGTGAATCCACCAACGAACTTTGTGACCCTTTGTAAATCCCTAGATAAGGAAATTGACCACCAGAATTGCCAACAGACTCCGAAACTAGGAGTAGGCCTAGAATAACCCTATAAAATGTATTGTACCTATAGTGCCCATAGTAGAATCTTAGTCTGAGTTATCATCAATGAAAAAAAAAACGAGTAACTATTGTACCGTAACGTATTTTGCAGTAATAGACATACTTGTCTACAATGCATTTCCTTCCGTAATTACGAGAAAGGAAGGGTCACCCGACCTACTGTAGGTAGCCTCGCACCAGGTCCATTCCATCTTTGGGATGACGAATCTTGTAAGAAAATATGAACAGGGTTCAATCCATAAAATTAAACAACAATTATGAGGTTCACTCAAGTAAAGAAAGTTCATCTTGTTAAACTATTAGAAACTTCATCTTTAGAAGTAGTAACCTATAATAAAACTACGATGCTACACCGGACGTGCGAGGATAGCGAGATGCCACCCCTCGCGACTCCCCAGAATATCCTAGTCCCCCCTAACAGAAAGCTAGAAAAACTACAATACAGAGATGTTCTATAATATATGCTATCCTGAACAAAAACCATTTCTCAATGTTCTATGAAAATGAGCAGATTGAGCGATCTATGTACTAGGTTCCATAAGTAATGCTTTTATACAGAGAAAGTAATTAATACATTCCCGGGGGCGGGCAACACCACAGTTAAAACCCCTCTCCCCCTGTATGTCAACAAACGTAGCTATACTGTACGCGCCCCTCTCAGACAACAGGGATGCTCCCTTAACCTTCTTGCCAGAAAGCAGGCGAAATGATCTAAAATACGTATTACTATGTTTCCCCCTATACTGTAAATGTAAAATAACCGATGATACAGGGAGAGAAGAGGAGTTAATCAAGTAACGTTATTGAACAACCACAGTGCACAGCTACACTCGGAATAAAATCATACTTTCACAAGAGGCAGACAACCCTTTCAACCCTTTTTCCCATGGCTGGAAAACTTGCCCTTAAGAACATAAAAAAATGGGAGTCTGCAGAAAGCCGATTGGCCTAAGCAAGGCAGATCCCTGTCCCACACAACCCCAATTCAATTACAAAGCCCAATTATAGGCTTCACACTCTAATACCCTGAGGATCATCTTACCAAAACGGTTAGAGATTAACGCAGGATTATGGGGGTCTGCAGAGCGCTGATTGGCTTAACCCGGCTGATCCCCCTTCACACCCAACCCTTCTCGTCCATATGCTTATCCAATTTTATCTTAAAGCTCCCTACAGTTTTAGATCCCACTATAGCACTTGGTAGTCCATTCCACCCATCTACAACTCTGTTACCAAACCAATATTTGCCTATATCTTTTCTGAAACGAAATTTATCTAATTTGAAACCATTGGTACGAGTTCTTTCGCTATCACTGAGCTTTAGTACATTTGTCATGTCCCCTTTGTTAATCCCACTAACCCACTTGAACACCTCTATCATATCCCCTCTAACTCTGCGTCGCTCTAACGAATGTAAACCTAATTTCTTCAACCTTTCTTCATACGAAAGATTTCTAATATTATGGATCATTTTTGTCATTCTACGCTGTACTCTCTCCAATGAATCTATGTCCATTCTGTAATAAGGACACCAAAATTGGACAGCATAATCCATATGGGGTCTCACTAATGACAAGTAAAGTTTTAAGATAACATCAGCAGTTCTGTTACTCACACTCCTAGAGATGAACCCGAGAATCCTGTTTGCCTTATTACGAACGCTTATACACTGTTTTCTAGGCTTCAAATCATTGCAAACAAACACACCTAGATCTTTCTCGCAGTCTGAATTTTCTAATTTTAAATTAGCTAGTTTATATTTAACATTTGTTTGCATCTTCCCTATCTTTAATACCTTGCATTTGTCAATGTTAAACTTCATCTGCCAATTTACTGACCATTCATGTAAGGTATCTAGATCCCTTTGGAGGCACTCTATATCGCTATCTGAATCAATTGATCTCCCTATTTTAGTATCGTCTGCGAATTTACTTATCCTACTAGTTATACCTAAATCTAGGTCATTTATGTATATAAGAAACAACAGGGGACCTAATACCGATCCCTGGGGGACACCACTTTTGACTGCTCCCCATTCTGACTTGGTACCATTTATGCTGACTCTCTGCTTCCTACCAATTAGCCATGACCTAATCCATCCTAACAACGCCCCACCTATTCCATGTGCCTCAACCTTTCTCATCAATCTCTCATGAGGGACTCTGTCGAAAGCTTTACTGAAATCTAAATATATAATATCATATGACTTGCCATTATCTACTGCTTCATATACCTCTGAGAAAAAACTAAGCAAATTAGTAAGGCAAGACCGTCCCTGAGTGAATCCATGCTGAGAAGAATTGATTAAGTTAAATGTTTCTAAGTGGTTTCTCATTTTCCTAGCAATAATTGACTCTAGTAGCTTTCCTATGATTGAAGTGAGACTAATGGGACGGTAATTGGATGCTATTGATTTATCACCTTTTTTGAAGATCGGAACTACATTTGCAAGCTTCCAAGCTTCTGGAACTATACCTGTTTCTAATGACTTGTTAAATAGAAATGTTAATGGGTAACTTAACTCATCTCTGCATTCTTTTAATACTCTAGCATATACCTCTTCAGGACCAGGCGATTTATGAGGTTTCAGTCTGTCAATTTCCTTAAGCACATCATTTCTACTTATAGTAACCGTACTTAACCTATTATCTATACTATCGCTGTATACCTTACGGACTTCTGGAAACTGTGCCAAATTTTCATTAGTGAAAACGGAAGGAAATTGACTATTTAATGTACTGCACATTTCTAAATAATTTTCTGTCATTTCTCCTATCGAAGTTTTAAGGGGACCAATTACATCTCTAACCTTGGATTTATATAGTTGGTAAAAAGCTTTAGGATTATTTTTTGAGTCATTGGCAACCTTAATTTCATAATTTCTTTTTTCTTTACTAATATCATTTTTTACCTGTCGTGATAGATTCTGATAGTAAGCAAGTAGGTGAATTTCGCCTTTTTTAATTTTTCTATATATTCCTCTCTTTTTTCCTAGAAGATCTAATAGTCTATTATTTATCCATTGGGGTTGGTTCTGTGTTGATCTAAATTTTCTTTTGGGGATATATTTATTTTGCGCATTGAATACTGACTTGATAAAATTATCGTATGTATCTACCAAGTTTGACGTCTCTTCCTGACTTAAGATGACAGGTGCCTGAGAAAGGATACACTCATTTGGACACCTGGATCGACTTAATTTTTTGACCATAGGGTCCGCTAACAGGGCTTCTCTTAACCCACCATAATTGGCTTTTCTGAAGTCAGGTATTAATGTTGTATTCTCTCTGATATTACCTTTCCATTGTATATTAAAATACACAGAATTGTGATCACTATTTCCTAGGTGGTCCCCGATTTCTACACTATTTATCATATGTTCATTGTTACTGAAAACTAAATCGGGAATATTATCACCTCTAGTCGGCGTATCTATGAATTGAGATAAAAAACTATCTTGTACTACCTCAATAAACTCTTTTGAATCAGAGTCGCCTATTTGTTGCTGCCAATCTATATTAGGGAAATTAAAATCCCCCATAATGCACACGTTGCTAAGCCTTGATGCTATTTTAATTTCCTCCCATAATGATGTTCCGTCATTTCTACTCATATTTGGCGGTCTATACATAACTCCAATAACTAAAGTACTCACTACCTTCGTTAACTTCTACCCAAACACTTTCATTTTCATTATTTACTCTAATACCTGATTTAGTACAGCTTTTTAATGAACTCCTGACAAACACTGCTATACCGCCGCCCCTCCTACTTGTTCGGTCATATTTAAACAAACTATATCCCGGTATATCAAACTCTGCTAAAAAATGCCTGGTTTCTGTATTAATCCATGTTTCAGTTAGCGCTATTATGTCTATATTTTCTTTGCTAACCAGTGCTCTAAGTTCATTCATTTTGTTACATAAACTCCTGCAATTTGTATAATAAACCCTCAAACTATTAAGTGAGCCCTATGATATCAAACATCTGTTCTACCTGTGCTACTTCCAAATAATCAATCACAAATACTAAATAAGATAAAAGACGTTGCACTGATATACATTTTACTAGCCAGAACAATACCCAGTTCTTATAAGAAGAAATCATAACTTTCCGGGGCTCGACAACACTGAGTGCCCCCCGTTGTTCCCCCTCTCTGAAAAACTATATAAACCCCGGGAGAGGAGAGGAAAGGCATGTAGAAATCAAGCTTCTTTGAGATCGGCAACCCGCTCTGAAGGAATACTAATTTTTACCCAATTCCAGGAATAGTTATTGATACCGGCACCCCGAAGTCCTTACACTGTCTGTGAAGTATATAAACTTTATATTAGGATCTTTGTTATTTGTGGCAATCCGATCACTTAACATAGAGACCTTTTATATTTATATATATAAGTAATTAAAATCATCAAGTGGTATCTCCTCTTCCGCTTGTTTTAATAACTTTAATAGTGCAATAGTGTCTACATATATGTTTAACATTATTCATTCTGGCGTCCCAGGGTTTAATATAGTTATATCTATCAGATTAAATTCAAGATAGTGAAAACGTGGAAAGATTCAGGCAACCCTACCTTTCCACCTTTTCTCTTCGGAATTTATACTAGCATTTCCTCACAGAGATCTATAATAGAAAGATTTTTTGTGTTAGAAGGGTTTAGCGAAATACTCTCACGAGCACTCTGCATATATAAATCCTAGGCACAAATTGTCTGTGGCACCCCACCAGAATTTGCGACTAAAAGGGTAATACCGCCCGAGTTCTTTGCACCTCTTATAAGGGTTAGAGACAGACAAGAAGAGCTACTTATCGAAGCTCTTCTTGCGTTAGTTCGATTCTATGTTAATCCGGCAAGACCTTAAACATAGTATTTAAAACCTCAGTTCAAGAGTACCTGAACAGAACTCCATCAACGGTTAATATAAAGGTCATAATAGTCAAGTATTATATGCCTAGAATACTTGCGTTAGTTCGATATGGTGAGCAACTGTTTTCATAATAGTTACAGAACCATATTTAAGACCCAAAACCCATAAACCCACCTGTAAACTTCTTCACACGACCGGTCAGCCTGGACGGCCCACGGAGCAGCTAAAGAACCATCAACTAAAGGGCATCTCTAACTCAAGAATATAACCTCATCTGTTATTCGATATCAGTGACGAGATACACCACCAGCTAGAGTTTTCAAAAATGATCGAAATCAAGGGAGTGCTAAGTCTCTTGAAATATGTGAAAGTGTATACCAAATGCCCTACCTTACCTTTCGAGTAATAATATCGAAGTGTTTAACCTCTAGTGCTTTGTGAAGTGAATTAAAAAAGAGTTGCATATACATCCCGGAACTCTATAAATATCTCAGTGAATACGTAACATATTAGAGTTCACATATTTGACTCGACATTGTGAAATTACTTCAGTTGTGAAGTTCAATATTTAGTGAAAATAAATACCGGAACAAGTACCCTATCGTCCGTTAATATTCACGAAGCCAAAGTTAATATAACTCAATTAGTGAACCTGAATTACCTCTGAACTTGTAGTAACTGTGAATCAAAGTTTTTAAGAGAATAAGAGTGCGCCTATATCACAAGAAATATTACGTGAACAGTTGAAGTGTATACGCCTGATCTCCATCCAGATCCGCGATCGTGCTCGAAGAATTGAAACTAAAGTTGTACCCTATGAAATACTTATGATAGTATCTTTAGCCCTCAGTTCATGTATTTAGGACTTAAGTTAATAAAACTGTATTACAAACCATATTTCGATATTATCTGTATCCCTGTTGTCTTCCTTATATGTATTTGTATGAATTTAGATATTCCAGTATCCAAAGAACTCACCTTAACCAAACGTTAATCCTGCATAAAATCAGAGCATAACACACACACACACACACACACACACACACACATATATACAGTATATATATACATATATATATATATATATATAAGAACATTAAGAACATTATTATTAGTATCTGCCATTTATTATAATAATTTTTCAATATTTACAAACTCTACTTACAAATCAATCACATAGAGATTTTCTTATCGATGTCTGTAACAATCTATTTGTATTGAGCTGCTCCAGGAATTAGTATATTATGTGGTGATAATTGGGGGTATGCGGCGCCAGACCCGCCTTGGCAGTGCACCTGCAATATTGACCCAAAGGCTGCCCTACCAACAGGTTTGAACCCTCTTACCATTCCTAGCTTGCTTATGAGGCCCAAATGCATAAACAAGTGAACCTCAGTAACATTATTTTTTTTTTTTTTTTTTTTTTTTTTTTAAGAGATAATGAACGGAGGAAGGAAAAACACAGATAAAACAAAAAGGTCCATGTGCCTAAAGGCATCCTCCATTCATAAAATGTTTGTAACAACTGGATTTAAACATTTGTAGATTGTAAGTTTGTGGAGAGCAATTCGAGGGAAGTGAATTCCAAAGAGTAGTAGTTCTAGGGATAAATGAATTTTGATAAGCAGAAGTTCTGCATTGTGGAGGAGAAAGTATAACTTCATGGGCGCTCTCACCTGCCCTAGTTCTACGGGGAAAGATGTGGAGAGGCGGCACAATTGAAGCAAGTTCCTCGGAACAATTGCTGTGAAAATATCTGTAGAATAATGCAAGGGATGCAACGTTTCTTCGTATGGATAATGTAGGAAGGTCCTGTGTGATTGCAGGGTTATTGATTAATCTAATAGCTTTATTTTGAATTTTGTCCAACTGCCTCAATGCAACCACTCCACTTCCACTCCCCAGAGGTGAACAGTAATCCATCTGAGAACGCACATGACTTTTATATATTACGGCCAACTGCTCGTCAGTGAAGAATTCTCGAACTCTGTACAGGAGTCCCAGTTTATTTAGAGGCATTCTTAGCAATGCTTCTAACATAATGTGTCCAGCTCAAGTTAGTAGTTAATGTTACACCGAGAATGTCAATACTAGGGGAAGTGGGAATATTTACATAATTAAAAAATATATGGAAGTCAGAGATTCTGTCGGTTAGAAAATTGAATGTACTTGGTTTTCTGTGCATTAAAGGAAACTAGATTCTTTTGTCCCCATTCTTCAATTCTAGAAAGGTCCTGGTTCAGAGAAATTGCAGTGCTTATTTTTGAATTTATAAGATCGGGTTGGGTGAAAGAATTGGTAAATGTGAAGCAACTGTGGAGTGTTGAGTCATCTGCGTAGGAATGTATTGGATTATGAGTGGTAGATATGAGATCATTAATATGAATGAGGAACAGAATTGGGGCCAAAACTGATCCCTGGGGAACACCAGCATTTATTGAGTGAAATTGAGAATAAAGGCCATCTACCATTACACATATTTTTCTGTTATGAAGATAAGAAGAAATTAGTGGAACTAATGATGCAAGGCCGTAGTGTGACATCTTCGACAATAAGGATTGATGCCAGACTCTATCAAATGCCTTTGATATATCCAGTGCTATTGTATGTGTTTCACCATGTTGGTCTGTAGCTTGGTTGATTTGATGCGTAAGAAGGCAAAGAATGTCTGCAGTTGATCGACATCGTCTAAAACCATATTGCCTATCACTGATTAATTTATTATTCTCAAGATGCTTAATTATGTGATTATTTAATATAATTTCAAAGACTGTACCAAGAGTGGAAGTTATAGCTATTGGTCTGTAGTTTGATGGATCTGAAGAGGCACCTTTTTTAGGAACTGGATGGATGTTTGCTTCTTTCCAGGGTACTGGGAAGCATGAGGTATGAGTACATAGACGAAAAAAAATTGCCAATACAGGAGCGAGCACCAAGGAGCAATTCTTAAGTACTATTGGAGGAATTTCATCTGGACCAGGAGCCTTATCTATTGATAAATAAGTGCCCCAGAAATGTTTTTCCTCAGAAATTTCATAAAGTATTTGTCAATTCAAAAGATAGCACTATATAATAATTTTGGAGGATCACTTAGATCATTCCAAATTCAAGAATTATACTTTACACTTACTCTACATCATGTACGAACCACCATGTCACTTCAGGGGCCAATCAAAGTTCATTTAGGTACCCTTCAACATTTTGAAAAATGGCATATGATTTTATTGAGTAAAATTGGTGAATGGGACTTACTGAGAAGTCATTCCCACACTGAAGAGCCCCAACCTTAACCTCCAAGACCTTAATTAGGAACTCACCGCCCTCAGAAAACATTGAGTATTTTTTTTTTTTTTATATAAATCGGAAAAAAAAAATGTATTTACACTTTGATTTAATTGTCATTAACTCTTTACAACCAAATAAAATACTAAGGAATGGTTGAATTAAATTTAGAAATATTGAATATTAAACTAAGTCTTCAGGTCAGGGAGATATTCAATGTCAAATTTGAGGTTGCACATTTGAAACAAGTGTTACCATGTATGCCAAGTTCTCGAGTGATACCTATCCAGGGGTAAAATAAACAATAACTATTACCTGGAAGAGTGTTGCTGAAGTTTTGTAGCCCTTCAATCACGCTCTCTTGGTTTTGTATTTTACCAGTCAGAGTGGCAACTTCATCTGTAATATAAATGTGTGCACTTACTTTATGAGGCCATAATACACATCTCTCTCTCTATATATATATATATATACGGAATATATATATATATATATAAATATATATATATACCGATATATATATATATATATATATATATATATATATATATATATATATATATATATATTTTCTTTAATACATACGAGGTTGAAAGAAATGGCAATTTCTGCGTTGGAAATTTTATTTGTCAAAGTTTCCAGGTCTCTGATGAGTTTTCGCTGGGTGGCAGGAAGTAGATGAATGAGATGAGCAAAATTCATGGTGGTACAGGGTTACATAAATGTACATGATGATACAGGATATACAATGCGTTTCACTGGACAACCAGCATTATCAAGTAAGGGTAGAATGATATAAAAGGTAAACAGGAAGGGTATATATAGAGGGTGGAGGATCAGAGGAGGCAAAAATCAGGGGGCAAAAGTCTCCTATTGGTGGAGGGGTATTCTAGGAGTGCAAAAGGGGGGAACCGCTTCACACAGGCGCACTGGATGCGGGAAGGTGTTGGTCTGTTGGCGGGGTCAAAGCTGATTGGCTGCGTGTCGAGGGGCGTGGCCTAAGTTGCGTAGTACGTGTGGCGCCGGCAAAAGACGAAGCTGAAGGAGGTAGCGCGGGGGGCTGCGTGAAGGGCACCGGGGGGCGAGGGGGGGCGTTAGGTCCTGTAGGGTAGTGCCTTTTGGCAGAAGGAAGGATCTGAAGGTCTAGAGTTTGGTTGTTGATGTTAGGATGTAAGGCTTGGATATATAACGCTTCGAGTATAGGTAATCTCCTTGGGTCACTTTCTTTATCGAGTATGGTGGTGTGTTTCTCTAACTCGTTGCGTGTGAGGTGGGGGTAGTTGGGGGTGAGATAGTGGTCTTTGATGGAGGCTCCAGCAAAGGTGAAGGGTTAACCGACGTGAAAGACGAGTCTGCGTCATGCCAATATAGGAATGAGGTCCACAGTCCTCATAATTACAGGTATGTTGGTAAATGACGTGATCGTCGGTCATCGGGCTCTTTATCTTGGTGGAAGCTGGTTTGTTGCGGAGAACGAGGTTGGAGGTCTTGGGGGATTTGTAATAAATTATTAATTTGATTTTGTTTTCCGGGTTCGTTGGGTGGACATGCTTGGAGATTATTTCTTTTAAGACGGCCTCGTCATTTTTGTGTTCAGAGGACATGTAATTGCGGTAGAAGATCTTAATTTCATTGGGGGGGTCAATGTTGGGAGGGCTTTGGGTGTACCATTTTTCAAGATGGTGGTTGATGGTGCTGGAGATGTCGGAGTTGGAGTATCCATTATTCACTAAATCTTGGGATAATCTTTCTAGTTCCTGGTGGGTGTCGGCCCAGGTAGAGCAGTGCGTGAGGGCTCTCCTTACATAGGCGGAGATGGAGGATAGAAGATAACGGCGGGGGCATTCACTATCGCCGTTGAGGCATTGTCCTGTGTTAGTTGGATTAGTGTAGACGGTGGTTTTGAACCCATGGTCGTTCAGAGCTACGAGGATGTCGAGGAAGGGGAGTTGTCCATTGTTTGATTTTTCAAAGGTGAAGTTAAGTCCGTAGGAGGTCATGAAGCGACGCTGGAGTTCCTGTAGTTTGTGGAGGTCCTTGATTTGCACGGAGATCTTATCCACGTATCTACAGTAGACGGCGGGTCGTTGGGCAGCTAGGAGCTCTTCCTCGATGGTACCCATAAAAAGTTCGCAAAAAGAACTCCTAGGGGGCTGCCCATCGCCACACCGTCTATCTGCTTGTACATGTTGCCCCAGGGGCAAAGGAAGGGGGCCTCCTTGGTACATAGCTCCAGTAGTGTTTTCAGGGCCTTCTCCGGGATGTCCAGTGTTGGTGTATCAGGGCAATGGTAAATTCGACGTAGAATCATGTCAATGGTCCTATCCACTGGCACGTTGGTGAACAGGCTTTCTACGTCGTGGGAGGCGATTGTGTGGTTGTTGTTCCGGGGGGCGTCTCGTAAAATTTCCAAGAAATCGTGGGCTGAGTTAAGGTTGTATTGGCTGGGCACGTAGGGGGTGAGGAGGTTGTTCAGGGCCTTGGCGATCTGGTAGGTGGCAGTGGGGATCTGGGTGATAATGGGGCGGAGGGGGTTCCCAGGTTTGTGTGTTTTGATGGTTCCGTACGCATAACCAGGGGTGTATACTCCGACGAGTTTTTTAAGGTGGACCCCTCCTTGTTTGGCGTTGATGGCGGTGATGGTGGTGTTGCCAGTACGTTTGATTTCGTCGGTTGGGTTGCGGGTGATCTTTTTAAATTTGGTGTTGTCATTTAAGATGACGTCCATTTTTCTAAGATATTCGTCCTTGTCATGAATCACGAGGCAGGAAGCTTTATCCGCACGACGGATGATGATGTTGGGGTTGTCTCTTAATTGTTTGGCAGCTTGGAAGTGTTGTTTGTTGAGGATTTTGCTATGGTGAGTTCCTCTGGTTTTGGCGGCTTCAGCGAGGAGAGTAGGTTGTAGGGCGGGAGTAGTGGTGACCTTGCCATCCTTCTTGAGTCGTAGGATGTCGTCCAGGAGGATTTCCGTTTCTAGGCGTTTATATATATATATATATATATATATAGTGTATACAAATACCTCCTAATGTAACTCAAAAATAATATAATGCCAGAATAGGTTACTCCACTAAATTGCTGACCCCCCCCCCCCTCACTCATTATCCCTTAAGACCTAAGTCACTGTACAATAGGTGACGGGAAAGGAAGCGGTGTAGAGGCTAAAATCAGAGAAATAGTATGTTGCAAATTATTCCACAAGACTGTGTATGCAATACATATCACATCGCAGTATAGTTTCTTGTATAACTTGCTACTTGTCTGCTAGTTGTGGAATAAAGGTGATGCATTACTTCCTATATCAAATTTTGAGTCATAAAGTGTTCTAAAAAAAATCATTGCTTTTCATTAAGTGTGGTGTGAGGAAAATTTGAAATTTTCGCTGATTTTACTTGTACAAGTGAATATATATAATTTCCGTGTTATATATTTATACTATATTACACATACAGCATACAATGAGAGTGCAGGAACGAAGACAATATTATAATTATTACAATAACTACATATATTCCTTGATGTTAGCACACTCTGATGCCACAATCTTGATTTATTAACCTGTATAAATAAACAAACTGTCAGTCCAACATGGCATGGATTTACCTTGGAGCTCCAATACTTGGTGGACCATCCATACGAACCCACCAATATTTATTAGTGGCCCCTCCATCATTGTCGATATGCTATCAGTATAATAGTCCCCTTTCAAGCGCCCGTGGGTAGCCAGTTTAAAACGACCGCTGCAGGGAGAAAGAGTCCTACGTCATAAGTGTAACGCTAATTCTCTTATGGAATCGTCTTATTATTGGGGTACTCCCTACGAAAAAACTTTGTAAAAAATAAAAACTTACTTAAAACTTGTTATATTTATGCTTTCCATCTCGGTGGATTTCTTGCTTGGATTCTATCCCTGACGTTGCTCTCAGAGCCGCCATTCCCCCTTCCTCTCCCCGCGGCCAACCTGACTAGACGTGTGCCGCCTGTGCTCCGCCACATTCTTCGTTCGCTCGCTTCTAGTGATTCCTTGCTCATTTGTATATATCTGAGTTGTATTGAACAGGTTTTAGATTAGCTAGCACAGGCTGCCCCATTGGTATGCCCGCAGGGAGTATTAAAATACGGTACTATTGTACAGGCGCCTCCGAGTCCTCCAGGATCAGCGCCTAATGTGTTTTTGTTTTTGTTTCTCTGTGCCTTAGTTCTTGCTCTTACCTACTAGTTAGGAGGCTACTATATCTGCAGGAATGTGCTTCAGGCCGTCTCTATGAGGCAGTTGCATTATATTTGTTTAGCAGGCGCCCTAGTTCAAGGGGTGTCGCACGTGGTGTGGAACCTTCTCAGTGGCGTTTCTAGCACTCAGAAAGTGGGGGGGCCACTTTAAGGCCAAGGTAAATGTGGGGGGGCTAAAGGTGGTGGGTGGCGAGCGAAGCGAGCCTCTCCAGCTGGGGGGGGGGGGGGGGGGGGCGCTGTGAGCCCCCCATGACATTTTTGGAAAAATAAGCAGTTTTAGGTGCAATTTCGAGTCTGCGTGAAATTCAGAACATAGTTCTAATAATACAATCACTGTAATAATAATAAGCATTGAAGAATTTAGAATAATATTATATTATACTAACACTAATTAACAATATTAGAAACTTTAAAGTAAAATTATATTCATGTCGTCATGAAGGAAAACGGAGATGGCAGGCGAAAGACTAGGGATAACTACAATGTTTTATTTCTTTATGGTGATACGAGGTCTTGGTTAGTTGGTTACATGCTATGAACTTATGATGATGTTACATAATACCTTGGGTAATGGCTAAAGCCCAATTATCATTACATTATCCATTGTGTTTATTATCAAGGAGTCAAAATGCCATTACCAGTTTTACCACATTATAATATTAGATGTAGGAATATAAACTGGGGGGGCCAGCCCAAATTCTTGGGGGGCCACGGCCCCCCCTGACCCCCCCTTAGAAACGCCACTGAACCTTCTAGGGTCCGTGTCTGCGTTTGCCCTCTCTCGTGGGCCCCCTCGCCAGGTGCTGCTGCTGTGTCTTCAGGAGGTAAGGTAACCAGCCAAGATGATGATTACTACGAGCCTCGTGGCCAGCCTCAGTAGGGGTCTCCTAAGTGGGCTAGGGTTAATATATTTTATTATTAAAATTATGATACTATTGTAGCCCTAAGATGTTTCCCTCGTTTTTTCATGTAGGTAATGTTACATGTAATAGAGGGTCAGGAGACGTCCTGTATGTTGGGTTTCTGGAGTTGTCTGACTTTCCCTTATGAGTCAACACCTCTGGAATGTTTTTGTTTTCCCGCCGGCTATCTTTCTGTGTATTGATGCCGTTATTCTCGCCTCGTAGGCAGAAAGGAATGACACCAAATTACCCGGCGTGGTGTGCGGTACCACGCGCCTCCCGGCGGATATGCTAAGTCCGACAGGAGGTATCTCGGCTAGGCTGGGTGAACTCGCCCAAAACCTTGCAGAACAGGACTTTTTACGCCCGGCGACACAGTCCCGTGTGGTCCTTAACTATTCCGCTAATCCAAATAGACGTTCAGATAGTTAAAAGACTTGGTCTTAAGGGTTGGTGACTCATGTCACAGGTAAGCAGTTCCATAATGAAGAAACCTTCAAGGGGGGTTATCTTCACATATGAGTACGGCGGAAAGTTAGAGTAGCGGTTGGACTATGGCTGATTTTCCGGCGTATTTAAGGTGTTAGGATGTGTAAACCTCTCGGGTTATCCTTATGAGCATTGATTCTTGGAATGTTTTATTTCCAGATCTCATCACATCTTAAGCAGCACAGCAAGCAGAGGAAGGAACCGTTCCCGGCGGGGAGGGGGGTTCAGTACCATAATGCCTCTGTTTAACATTTGCGCCACACCTACCTGCTCACTAGTCCCGGTAACTGCACACAAACTTTGTATACGATGTGTTACGTGCATTGATAGGTCTAAGTTTCTCTGGACTTCCCAGAAATGCCTGGTGTGCTCAGATCTGTATGCGGAATGGATTAGTAAGCAAGATCTTTCGTGCCTGGTGGCCTTGATCAATATAAAGACTAAATTTACCTCATATGCTAAGAGAGTAGCAAATGTTGAGTCAATATGCAATGACGCAGACCTGTTACAGCTCATTCTGCTCTACTCATTCAATGATGATTCCCCAGTGCTACAGTCAACTCCTATCAATACAGCTAAAACTCAACACTTAGTAGAGCAATTAGCCATTAGCAGTTACTTGGAATCTAATGAGGTAAACCCCCCTCCCCAACACAAGAGAACCTGCTCGGCATCGCCAGACGCCCGGCCACGATCGACATCCAGGTCACCCCGACGACAGTGCGGACAGTCTTCAGTCCAGGACCCCCGGTCTCCCAAGCGACAGAAGTATGACTCGATACTCTCCACTGTTAGGGTAACGGCGGAAGTTCATGCCAGTGACCATAGTGCAGACCTGCCGTCGCAGCAGAGGTGTAAGCCGGACTCTCGACCGCTCCCCTGAGTTTCTGCCCCTGATGTGCCGGAGTTTTTTCCCGGACACCTCAGGGCAGGAGCCGGGGGAATTGAGTCGGGACCCAAGGATAGGCCTAAGGTAAGGATGGTTCAACAAGGATCTCAAATGCTCCCAAAAGTTGTTTTGCCTTGCCTAAAGGAGGAACGATTAGCTTCACCATCCACGGCCACAGGGCAGTACCGCAGTTCAGCGGCATGTGAGAGCACAACAAGTTCAGGTTCTCAGGTAGGTCAAGATCCACCTACATCCAGGGCATCTAGTTATACCGATTCCTCTGGGAGTAACTTCCTAGTAGGCTAGGTCCCATTCTGGGAGAAAGGCGTAGAGTAACTGAGAAGGCAACCAGCCTTACATCAGAGACAGTGAGGGTTAGGGGATCACTGGAAGATGTAGAACATTCCTTGGCTTTACCGGAGCATAGCGAGAAGGTTGAGCATAGGGAGAAAGTAGAGAAGGTACGTACCAGGTCTCTAAAGAGACCTCGTAGTCAGTGTGTCACAGCCACACATTTAGATAACTTATTACAGAAAGTTTTGCAACAATGTGATGTTTCAAAAAGGTCTCGAAATACTCCCACAACGACGATGGAAACTCCCCCTATTGCCTCTGTGCTGCCGTTCATCCCAGCCAAAATTAACGTACTTTCCCCTCAGAATACCCCCATGGTTAACATGGAAGCTACCCCGAGTGTTTCTGTACTACCGCTCACGCCATCTAAATTTAGTGTGCTAACAACCCCAGCTGCTTCCCCGGCTCTAATGCCATCCAAATTTAGCATACTACCAAATCCCGTCTGTCCCACGGCTAAAGTAACAAAGTCATGTCCCCCGGCGGGTGCCAATACAGTACCCTCCTCCAGGACAACTCCTTATCATTGTTCAAACCCAGCTTTCTATCCTATTTCAATAGATAAACAGCTACAGACATAGGCCACTATTCCACACTTGCAAGAATCAGACTGTTTCTGGTTTTCGGTAGGACCAACTAAATCGGGGGAACTGAGCACAGGTCTATTGCGGGGGAGATCCCAGTGCCTCATGAGTGGGTCATTGAGACCAGTAAGAATAAGGAGTTCCGTGCTAAGGATACACAGGGTAGGATTTTAAAGGTACCAATTAAGGCTATTCCCAATGTCTGGAATTATGAATATTTTGTCTATGTACCTGCTCAGCTTTTGCCTCCTTCCCCAGGGGAACGGATTTGTCCTGATTGCTCCCGGCCTTACGTCGTACACGGTTATGATTCCTTCAAAGTAGAAGAACCGAAGTTGGTTACAATTCCGGCACACATGCCGTCGGGCAATCAGGAATTGCTCCTGGGGCAGTTAGGTCATGGTCCATGGGTGGACTGGGATAAGCAGGCTCAACAGTTTGCTAGTGCTTTAGCGTCTCAACCCTCCCTTGCTATCCCTCCACCCAACCAAATTGAGTTTGATTTGCTAAATCCACAACCGGGAGGTGTCCCCTCCTCCATTTTTGAATTCCTTGCGTCCCCACAGTTATCACAACAGGACTTTCAGGATCCCTTCAATACTCCCACCTGATTGATCTCCAGAGAGAGTATATGTTGCGAGATAATGCGCATAGAAGGTTTGCAATATTCTTACTCAGTAGACAAACTGCCCAGTCCATAAGAAGAGTCTCAGACAGATCAAGGTATGAGCGAGAGACAATAAGGTTATTCCAACAGCTTCTTCTCCCCCACCCGGCGAGATCTATCAGTCACATACGAACCGCATTGTTTGAAGCTGTCATTGCTAGGCAACACCTGAGACTCTTTATGGTGGAAGGATTGCCCGGGAATATTTACCACCGGGTAATCCTTTCTCCGGTGTTGACAGCTTCAGTAATGAACACTGAGACTAGGCAGGCGGTTCAACAGATGCAGAATCAGTCATTAACCGCCGCATAACAGGGTAAGGGGGGATGGGTTATGATAATACCGAGTTAGGGTACGACATCGACCATCACCAGGCAGTCGTTGATCCCAGACTACACCACATCTTTAGATTCCAATGCTCTCTCTCTCTCTCCCGGGGCCTTGTGAAGGCGTGCGGATCCGAGGGTAGATTCCGTAGAGCACACCCAGGCAAGTGCAAGGGGTCCCTACGTTAGTCACCGGGCTACGCCCCGGCGGACGTGGGCAAGAGCAGCAACACGGGCTTCCAAACGGAGACTCCGGCAACCTCGTTTATGTTAGACGAGTTAATCTTGAGGTGGAGTCACGAGTCCACGGCAAGTTTTCCAAAGTGTTGTTGTTCCGGCCTAACCAACATACTATGTTGTCGCGTCCAATGTCGCGTCCAGAGTTACCTATTGCCATGACCGGACTATATTTGCATGCGACAGTTAGCGCAACCCCTCCCCCCCCCCAGGTGTCGGGATTCGCATAGTCAAAAGTTCCTTTCACCCTTCAGGACATTCAATTGGTCATACAACAGCTTCCGCTGTAAGATGGTAACCTAGATTAGTGGATTAGTCCGGCGAACCTTACGGCCACGGTAATTTCAAGGAATCAAAAGATTGTGCTGATTAGACGACTGCCGGGTAGTGGCAGAGTTGGTCAGTACCATCAATGCCATGTCTCTTACATTATTATTAATTTTTAATCTCAGTGCCTACTGTACAATGCCCATGTCCATTACATTATAATTCATGTATCCTACTATCCCTAGGATTCAAGGTCAACTTGGCAAAGTCGCACCTTGTTACCACACGGGTAATTTAGTGGATAAAACTGGTCTGGGACACAACCAATCTTACTCTCAGTCAGAGTGTGGACAACCATAACAGATTTTGTGGGAAATGGTATCGGTTTTCCCCACATTCTGAACACGATGAGACGGATATGGGAAACCCTGGTTGGTTCTGTCAACTGGAGGCAACTAACTGTGAAGTTGGGCCGGTTGAAAGTAAAAGATTATTCTTGAAAAGCAACAAATTTTTTCCCACTTTTGCCGGCGGGAAAATTATGGACCATTCCTCTATTAATTCACAACTTACTATCGGTCTGGGCGACGAAGGAAATATTGCACTCAATAATGACTTGGGTTTTCTCTTCCACCTACGGTATGGATAGACACAGATGCTTTAGGGACAATAAGCTATGGGTATCAGTCGAACCTAGACCACTTGGGTCAAGGTCTTTGGTCCCAAGCCATGAACTTTCATATCAACAAACAAGAACTTCTAGTCCCTTTGTTTTTGCCATCAAAATTCAAGGCTCTTATTGACAGGGGAAATCAATAGCCTTTCGAATGGACAATTTGAACGCGGTACACTGTATTCAAAAGCAAGGGATTCAACGAGGTCTCGGAATTTAGTAGAATTGTCAGAACTTATTTTTGCTCTGGCCGAAACGCTGAGCAGTCGTCTTCATGCATCTTACCTCTCGGACGTAGAGAACGTCTGGGCAGACGCTCTGTCCCGGAGACAAGTCACCAGAGTAAAATGGGCACTCAAGCACATCTCCAACGAGATGGTTGCAGAGCCATACCATCCACAAGTGGATCTATTTGTATCCGAGGGAAACCAATCTCTCCCTCTCTTCCCAACCCGCCGGGAAGTGACTTCGGCGGGGAGGTCCAAACTCATTGTTGGAGGACTGGCACAAATGGAATTCAATCTATCTGTTTCCGCCTCCATATGCTTCACTCATGTGTCAAGTAGTTCACGAACTACGGGGTTACCGGGGCTTAGTCTCGATGATCACGCCACTTTGGCCGGCTCAGGTGTGGTACCACCAATTGAAAACGTGGTGCAAGAACCCGGTGTCACTCAAGGTCTCGTACTTCCACTTTGAGACAATGGGCAACCTACAGACATTGCTGACTTTTGCCTTCTGGACAGTCAAAATGCCAAATGGTTAACTCAGTATAGAGAGAGGATTACAAATAAATTTCTTAACAAGTATACTATGTCTACCAGGAGACAATACCAATCACATTGGAAAACGTTCACAACCTGGATAGTAGAAACGGTGCAAAAAGACTCATCAGTAGATTTGGTCTTTAGTACTTAGACTATTTGTTTGAACAAAAAGCGCTTTTCTGTAGTTACACTGAAAAATCACTTGTCTGCCATTAGAAACCCCTTTTTACGACCTTACTGGTCTATCCATACCACAGGCAGCGGAAAAAGGGTTCAAACTGTTTTAAACTGCGTCCACCACCACGTCAGCTCATGCCTACCTGGGCGCTGGACAAAGCTTTATCTTTGCTTCATTCGCGCATGTTTAATCATTCGCTAGATTTTGACTCATTATTAAAGAAGGCTGTGTTTCATATGGCTTTGGGGATAGGACGCAGAGTATCTGTTCTGACGGCGATGAGCAACGAACCTAATTGCCTCGAGTTTGGGAGACTGAATGAATACATACAAATTGCTCCGTCTCCCACATTCATATCAAGAATGAACATTGTAATGTGTTTTCAGAATTTACAGTCCAGGCACTTAACCCTCTCACCACGGAAGGGCTCTTGAACGCCCATAAAAAAGCATATAACAGGTACCCGGAAGGGCTCTTGAACGCCCAGTGGTTGAAAGCCTGTGAGCTTCGTGTGCGAGGCGTCGGTCCGACGCATGTAAACAACAGCCGGCTGGACCGACGCCCCGCATCTCCGGCCACAAGAAGGAGAGCGTCGCTTGTTCGTGTGTGCCTGTATGTTGTTGTTAAGTATCGAAAAGTAGTGTAAAGTGGCTGTTTTGGCCATAAAGTTATCTCCAATGAAATCATCATCACAACTCAACCAGTTGACTTAGAGAGCTCTACTTAATGCCATTCTACAGGTAAATAACACAGCTACGCTTGGGGATGCGCGGGAATGTGGGAAGCAGTCTGATTAACAAATATACGGTAGCCTAGCCTAGACGTTTTTCGGCCAAAACACCCGGGTTTCGAGGAATATATATAATACATAGCCGGGGCTGGAGGGTTAAACACGGACATACGTATCACATGTTGTGCCCGGTGCAGGCTTTAATTAAGTTTATGAGGGTGGCACAACCTCAACAACCAGGCTTCTTATGAGTCAACAGTACAGGTACTCGCGTCACGAGAAGGAAATTAGCTTCTTTACTCGTAGACGTCATTAGGGAAAGTAATCCCGGTGTAGTGGGCAGAGCCCATGACAGAAAATGGGCCACCTCTCTCAGTTTTTACAAAATTATCCATTTGATGACATAGCTAACACTAAGTTGTGGGCTTCCAATCATACTTTCTTGATGCGTTACCTGTCTGTGGCCCTGGATAAGCCAAAACTAACCTGTGTGGCGTTACGGCAGCGGGTCTAGTTAGTCCATGTACTATTACAAATGAAGTTTAATCTTACAGGAAGGGGGGGGGGGGTTTGCCGGTAAGCCCCTCCACCGGATAATGTGATAAGATCAAGATCTGTGATACTTAATGAGTCGAGCTGGTCCTACAGTTCTGAAATATTTTTCTATTTATTAAAATATCTATCATAGTTACAACTATATAGTATAAATAAAGTGTACAAATTATATGAAATGTACAAATAGTTTTAAGGACAGAAGATATAATCCAAGGATATATGTGTCTGTATTGGTTGAACAGGATTACAAGTATGTTCCTAGACAACAATATTTATGAATCTCAATGTGAGATCTTATCATATGTACCTAGTTGGTCAAGTATAAGCAGATATTCTTCGAAGTAACGCACTACTCTCTTTTCAATTTTTTTTACTTTTATTGTATGTAAGCAATAAAGACTTAAATTGTTATATGATTCTTTGTCTCTACCTATGGTATTTGTTAATGGTTTGATATTGTCACGAATGTCCCCCTCCAGTCTTGAGATATCAGGCATATCGTCAATGATGGAGGGGCCACTAATAAATTATATAGGTTTGAGTCCCGGAGGGAAGAATGAAAACCTACTATTTAGTAGTGGCCCCGAAATCATTGACGTTGTAGGGCCCTCCCTTCCATCCCCTTGCCATTCGTTTGATGTCTTGAGTTTAGTCTTAATATGTCATTGAGGGAGGAATGGCGGCTCTGAGAGTAACGTCAGGGATAGAATCCAAACAAGAAATCCAGTTTATTCTTTTGACACCATCAGGCTACAAAATATACTGTATCTTAATAGTGCAGCTTTAATTATTATAATATAGATCATTAATACCAATCATGATTATAAAGTGACCAGATAATTCCGACTGGAGTCAATTATATACAAATTGGCTAACAAATAAGCTAGAACATTAAAACCTAAGAATAATAACCACAAGTAGACTACCGGGTACAATGTGGTTACCAAGAAGGGAGACATTCAATAACAATAATTTAACGAACAAACTCAAACAAAATAATGAAACATATGACGAACCTGGTTATGTGCGTGTGTCCGGCAATGGTGGCTATTATACTGGTTAAATCAAAGTGAAGTGGCAGGAAGAAAGATGTTGTGTTCGGTTATGTTGTGTCTTGAGGACTCATTTAACAATATTCAGACTGCATGAAGTTATTTGGTTGTTTAATTCGGGGGATACATGATTAATATACTGTAGAGGGATTCCAATAAGTTTGTGTCCATAGGGAAATAGGGAGTCGTTAACATTTTAAAGTTATATATGGAAAAAGAGTGTTCAAAATCGAGAGAATGAGAGCGAATTGCTGAATGAGAGGAAGTGGTAAGAGGCCTTCCGGGTGCAAATTGAGACACCCTTATGTTCTACGAACCTAATACTGTAGCGAGATTTATCATTGTCTCACCGATGTATCGAGCCTTTACAGGTCGAACATGATTGTGAACTCATAAATGATTTTCGAGATAAGTGAAGTAGGCAGAGGGTCTCTATGTTTAAAGAAGGATCCAATAGTAAAGTTATTTGTGGAGACATCTGAACTATATGTTAAGAAAGTGTTCATTTAGTAAGGAGTGCAGTTTCTTTTGAATAATGGAACTGAGGTGGCCATAATAAGAGTTTTATGTAGTGAATGTCTAATTTTGGCGTAATTACTTTAACCTTAAGGGCAAACTTTTCATCTAAGAAATTAGAGATTATATTTTCATTTACTTTGACACTTTTGTTGCGGCACTTGTCATATGTCAATTGCTTGGTCACCACTTTACCATATGGGGGTTTTGGACTAAAAGTAACCTTCATTCCTTGCACATTTTCATGTATAAACAAGAGGTAGAATGTATTTCAATGAAATATCCTTGAAAGCAGAGGAATAGACCTTTCCAATGACACCTGAATCATGTCTGTACGACCACTGGTTGCCGTGCAACGATATTGCACAGGTGACGCTAAATCGGTAAAAAATAGCGAGTTTGATCGGTTTTCGCTATTCCAGAGTTTGTAAGGGAGGAGCTGGAGATGTCTCCCACTGCCACTATATTCCTACCACTCCAAGTTGGCGGTTCTGAGGGCAAGAACTGGTAGCACTGAAGGTCACACTTATCATGCGTAATGCGATATTACGGGTGATCATTCGTACACGACCTCTCTCTCTCTCTCTCACATTTAACTTAATTCTCATTATGAATTATTTTAATACAGTGACGACCGCCAGGTAATATTGTTCAAATTAGGAAGGACCTCATGATAGAGAGAGAGAGAGAGAGACAGAGGCAGAAAGACAGACAGACAGACACACACATGCAGAGAGAGAGATCTACATAGATACACTGGCCACACAAACCTTACGATCCAAATGAGGTGGTCAGGACTTAAATCTAGTAGAGATGGCATATCCGATAGAAAAGGAAAGGATAGAAAAGAAGAAGGCTCTCTCCCCACCCTCCGGCAATTGCTGTACATGAAAAAGTTGGAAGTGATTAACCTTGCTGGGCTTCGAAATCCCCAGAAGGATTTTACAGGAAAGATTGGAAAAAAGAAAGAAAAATTTATGCAACCCTTCGCTTTAGTAGCATGTACATTTTGGGGTTAATTGGAATCATCCAACCCATTACCCTTAGTGAAAGTCCTTTAATTCGGAGGCCGATGCCTCGGAATGCCCGATGGTTCGGAACTTTTTTGCCAGGGTATTTTAAGCTTTTTTCCACATAAAATTGCTAAAAAAAAACATGAACAAATAGAAAAAAGACAGAAAATTGCCGAAAGCAATGCGCCGTAGTATCCAATTCGTCACCTAAGCCAACTTTCCGTATGTCCTGGATGTTCCGAGCCGGCGGTGGGCTAGATTGATTACCTGTAATCTGTGTCTCGGTGATTTGCTCATTTACAGCCTTATCACTGCACCATTATGGCCCCAAAGAAACCACCAACGAAACCAACTTCCAAGGATAAGAGGAGCCATGTAACACTCAATAAAGCTCAGAAATGAGCTATATTGAAGCGACTTGAGCAGGGTGCACGGGTGTCGGATTTGATATCGGAGTACAAGGTCGGTCAATCGACTATCTACGATGTCAAATATAAGGGCCAAGGACTCAAGGCTTTCGCTGCAGCTGGACATTTACTACTGCACCCTTGGATTACACCTCTACCATCCTAGATCTTCACTGTACTGCAAAGGTAAGCTATGGAATATTATCGTGTTTTTTATAATAATAATTTATTATGACTTATTTGGTGTTTACGAACATTATAGGGTACATGCCTATTGGTTCGGAAAATCTGCTAATTCGGAAGGTCGGAACCCCCCTGCCTTCCGGATTAAAGGACTTTCACTGTATGTACATTTTTAATGATGATATTTATAATTATTATTCTTTATTTGTTTATTTACTTTTTTGTTTTTTCTTACGCTCTCTTCAGCTGAACAAATAATAACGGTGATAATTACTGCCAACTCCATACCAACTTTTCTGTGGTATGTGTCTAGATTTTTCAAAAATGTATCTATAGAGGAGCTGTCTATTGCTGTATTTGGAAGTTTGTTCCACTCATCAATTACACTGTGAGTGAAGAATGTTGTTGTTGTATCTAGAAAGAGAGACGGACAGCGAGACAGGCAGACAGAGAGAGAGAGAGAGAGTAGTTAAAATATATATTTATGATCCACATCATCCATCATGCATGGATGTGTGGGTGTGGGTGGGTGTGTGTGTGTGTGTGTGTGTGTGTGTGTGTGTGTGTGTGTTGGGATTTGTGCTGATAGGTAAATATAGAATATGAAAAAAGTCAAGTGTCAAATGTAGTGACCCAGGGCAGGTAGGCCAAGTGAGGGTCAGTCTCTCTCTCTCTCATGAGGTCCATCCTAATTTGAACAATATCACCTGGCGGTCGTCACTGTATTAATATAATTCATAATAAGAATTAAGTTAAATGAGAGAGAGAGGTCGTGTATGAGTTATCACCCGTGATATCGCATTATGTATAAGTGTGATCTTCAGTGCTACCAGTTCTTGCCCTCAGAACTGGAACGCCATGGTAATTTACAGTAATTTAAAGGCTTTTAAAGCCTCTTAAATCCTGTAGAATCAAGTACGAGGGAGCGGGAGCCTGACAGGTCACCCGTCCTTCTTCCAGCCAGCCAGCCGGTGCACTAAAGGAGTGTGAGCCATACTCTCGCGAGATATACAGCGCTGCCAAAGGCAAATGTAGCGTGACATTAGCGATAATTGCTCATTTTAGCGAATGTCTATGGTAGTGCTGAGGGTTTAGCCCATGAGCTACGAAGCTCGTTTTGGTGTAATTTTGAAGTTATATTCTTCTAGTATTTCATTTCATTCAGACACTTGCTTAATCAATCAGGAGTGCCTGAATGAGCCCTAATATGGTGGAAATAGGCGGAAATATGCCCGCACCATAAGTGTTAACTGTTACCTGGAATAGTGTTGCTGAAGTTTTGTAGCCCTTCGATCACGTTTTGTTGGTCTTGTATTATCCCAGTCAGAGTGGCAACTTCATCTGTAATATAAATGTGTGCACTTGCTTTAAAGAAATCAGAACACAAACACACACACACACACACATATATATATATATATATATATATATATATATATATATATATATATATATATATATATTGTCACACCCAAATGAGTTTTGTAGACTATTTTATTTGTGAGTGAGTTATAATTTACATAGCCTTTGTTATATTGGGGAGAGTCATGATCTCTCTCTCTCTCTCTATCTCCCTTGTATCTTTCGTGTCCAGCAGTGACGTCATAATTGCACCATGTTAGGCAATACCTATTAGTTGCCCTGAGCGTAATTCTTTAGTTTATTTAACCCTGTTGGGATAATGCTCAGTTTATTATAAGTCACCCAATGATGTCTTATGTTTTATTAATTACTCCTGTACTGTTAATGAGAGCCCAAGTACTTAGCATAATTGTGTAGTCTAATGATCCTTGGAGCTCCCTTCCTCCTTCCCGAGCTGTGCTGAAGAGAGCCACTCGGTGTATCATTAGGGTATTAGGTAGGGATTATAGGCTTGGCACAGAGGTTTATTGCTCTGTACTATCCATGGTTTTTGCTCTGTATTGTTCTCAATTCCTAAGCGATTGGGCATGATATAGAGTGTTCTGGGAGTCTAGTAGTGGTATGGTTAGTTGTTGTTGTTATTGCTGTTCCCCAGGCTGCCTGGCCGAACAGCCCCAAGGCTCCGAGCAAGGCCAAGACCATAACTGAGTGCACCCACAGAACCCTCCCTGCCTACCACAATAAAGCCTGGGTGACCGAAGCCACTCCAAGGCGAGGAGCTGAGGAGGGTGCGGAAACGCCCAGGAAACCAAAGCCCCACCTAGGGCCCTGTGCCCCTCAGCAATTATGAAGAGAAAGTTGAAGGGCAAAGGAAAAATGTGACGTTTTGGCTTCCAATCTACCAACCTCTAGGTTGGCAGATTGGGAGGTCAATCCACGGAAGAGACGCCGTCACTTGAGATCTAGAAAATATATAAGTAAAAGGAACAGTCAGAGTAAGCTATGGGTATGGCAGAGATCGCTCAGTTTTCACTCTGACAGACCAGCCCATCACCACTGGTGTGGTTAGTTAATATTGGTGCAGTATAGAATAACCTTAGAAGTTCTCTGGCATTCTACACGCACTATTGACTAGACTCGGGGACAATAGATCTTTTTGTGTCTCCTTGTGTTTCTGCTTTAATAGAGCAAAGAGGAAGATAACCACTTTTCCTAGAGAACCTGTGTGTCTTAGTGTTGAGTCAGATATTATGAGCGTGTCTGTTGCAGGGTTAGTTGCAGGTCTACGGCATTGTTGTCCTTTTGCTACGGCATTTCCTTTTTGCCAGTGCTGTGGGTTAGGCTATTTGAGCATCTGTTTTCCCCCGGCTCCCCTCGTAACAATATATATATATATATATATATATATATATATATATATATATAACTTCACCTTTGAAAAATCTAACAATGGACAACTCCCCTTCCTCGACATCCTCGTAGCTCTGAACGACCATGGGTTCAAAACCACCGTCTACATTAAACCAACTAACACAGGACAATGCCTCAACGGCGATAGTGAATGCCCCCGCCGTTATCTTCTATCCTCCATCTCCGCCTATGTTAGGAGAGCCCTCACGCACTGCTCTACCTGGGCCGACACCCACCAGGAACTAGAAAGACTATCCCAAGTTTTAGTAAATAACGGATACTCCAACTCCGACATCTCCAGCACCATCAACCACCATCTTGAAAAATGGTACACCCAAAGCCCTCCCAACATTGACCCCCCCTATGAAATTAAGATCTTCTACCGCAATTACATGTCCTCTGAACACAAAAATGACGAGGCCGTCTTAAAAGAAATAATCTCCAAGCATGTCCACCAAACCAACCCGGAAAACAAAATCAAATTAATAATTTATTACAAATCCACCAAGACCTCCAACCTCGTTCTCCGCAACAAACCAGCCTCCACCAAGATAAAGAGCCCGATGACCGACGATCACGTCATTTACCAACATACCTGTAATTATGAGGACTGTGGACCTCATTCCTATATTGGTATGACGCAGACTCGTCTTTCACGTCGGCTAACTCTTCACCTTCAGGCTGGAGCCATCAAAGACCACTATCTCACCCCTAACCACCCTCACCTCACACGCAACGAGTTAGAGAAACATACCACCATACTCGATAAAGAAAGTGACCCAAGGAGATTACCTATACTCGAAGTTTTATATATCCAAGCCTTACATCCCAACATCAACAACCAAACTCTGGACCTTCAGATCCTTCCTTCTGCCAAAAGGCACTTTCCTACAGGACCTAACACCCCCCCTCGCCCCCCGGTGCCCTTGACGCAGCCCCCCGCGCTACCTCCTTCAGCTTCGTCTTCCGCAGGCGCCACACAACTTAGGCCACGCCCCTCGACACGCAGCCAATCAGCTTCGACCCCACCAACCGACCACCATCCCGCATCCAGTGCGCATGCGTGAAGCGGTTCCCCCCCTTTCTCCTTCCTAGAATACCCCTCCACCAATAGTAGACTTTTGCCCCCTGTTTTTCGCCTCCTCTGATCCTCCACCCTCTATATATACCCTTCCTGTTTACCTTTTATATCATTCCATCCTTACTTGATAATGCTGGTTGTCCAGTGAAACGCGTTGTATATCCTGTATCATCATTTACATTTATGTAACCCTGTACCACCATGAATTTTGCTCATCTCCTTCATCTACTTCCTGCCACCCAGCGAAAACTCATCAGAGACCTGGAAACTTTGAATAATAAAATTTCCAACACAGAAATTGCCATTTCTTTCAACCTCGTATGTATTAAAGAAAAAAAAAATATATATATATAATTATATATATATATATATATATATATATATATACACAGTATATATATGCAATACACAGCAGTACTATCATGCAGTTATTGGGCAATGTTTCGCCAATTGTTTTGACCCCATCAGGCTACTAAATATACTATATCTTAATAGTGCAGCATTAATTATTCTGTTGTAGTGAACTCATTAGACTTGCGAGTGACTAGGATGTCTAGGAAAGGAAGGGAAGAGTCCTTTTCAATTTTGTGGGTAAATTTTATGTTAGGGTGTTTTGAGTTGAGGTAAGATAGTAACTGGGGAATATGTTGAGAGTCTTTAAACAACAAGAAGCAATCATAGATGTAGAGTTTCTAGTAAATGGATTTGAAGGGAATTGGACAATCTATTAACCGAGTTCGTTCGTGATGACATAGCAAGGCATTTGCAAAAGATGGCCCCTGTAAAGTCCGCCAGTTTGGACATCACAGTGTCCATTTAATATAAAGGGGAATTCTTTAAGAGCTAAATTTAACAAGTAAATTATTTGTTTTTGGTGTAGTTTAAGTGTTTATCTAAGTTGCCGAAAAGGTTATTTGTTATAATATATACAGTTTCTTCTAGGGGGATATTTGTGAACAGGGGGAGAATGTCAAAGGAAACCATGATTGCAGTGTCAGCATTAATAGTATTTAATTTATTAACAAATTCAGGGGTGTTCTTAAGAGTACATTCATTAGGGGTTAGTGGATCTATTATTGGGACTAAATACTTCGCAAGATTGTAATTAAATGTGCAAATTATACTTATAATTGGACGAATGGGAATACAGGCTTTGAGTCTTGGGAAGGAAGAGCCACTTGTGGAGATGAATCTCAATATTTCTTTAGTGATGACGTTTAACTTTAGAAGATCTCTAAGTAATATATTTAATATGTCTTCCATTCTAGGAATATACATGAAAGCTTGTCCACTAATTTTCTTGAATTTGTTTTGATCATTAAGAATATAATATATTTTCTCTATTTATTTCAGTTTTATCTAAAATAACAGTGCCTTTTCCTTTCTCAGGTCTAGTGATCATAATCGAATTGTTTGACTTTAGTGACTTCAGTGCATCATATAATGTATATAGTTTGTGGAAGTTTAGAGAGGGAGTGTTTGTAGTCATCAAATTCACGATACAACAAAATTGCAATGGCAGAAATTCCTTCAACTATACTATCCCAATTTCTATCAAGTCTAATATTTATGTGCTTAACTATTTGGGTGAGCTTTGTTAATGCAAAATAATGCTTGATAAAGTCTTCCTTGAATTTAGGGAGGGCAATGGTTAATCCATGAGACAGTACATCTTTTCAAGCAGATGTGAGGGACCTATTTGACAAATTAATAACTACTTTGTCAATATTGACCGAGTGTTCCAGGGATATTCCTAAGTTGTGGAGTTCTTTATATGACAAGCCTTGGCCGATGTATATTTAGAGACATTACTTCGTAAAAGTATATTGTATAGTATATTATAAAGTAGTATTGTATATATTGTGTCAGTCCGTGAAAAGAGAACACTGTATTCCTTCAGACGTAGCCTGAAGGAACACCTGAACCGGACAGCTGCGAGAAGGGAGCACCAAGCTTATGTCTACTACTAAATACGACATAAGAGATAGACAAACCAAACTGAAATGATTACTGATTACGGATTACTGATATTTACTATAGGATGTAAGGTATCTTAAAATAACCCCCTAGAAATACTTTTTCTAAAGTATCTATTTCTTTATCCTCCCCTTTTCCCCAGCTAACCTAATCCCACAAGGACCCCAATGGAAATACGCCTAACGGCCTTATTGGGCTATCCTTAGTTGGAATTATGCAAGGCTGGTACATGTCATATTTGTAACAAACTATGTGGTACCAACTCTGTAAATTGCTGACTGAATAAATATTATTATTATTATTATTATTATTATGTATAACTAGTGAACATCTAGTGAAGAGAAAACATTTTTAAATTCATGTTTGAAGGGATCAAGGTCCTGTTGATTCTTATTGTACTCTATTTTTCATTGATCTCAAATTTTGGTAATGTAGACTATGTTGAAAACATTTATTTGCTGAAGTTGTCCTAATCTTTGGGTTATATTATTTGAAGTATATAAGAAGAATGCCATGGACTTTACAGATTTGCAAACATTCTATATACAGTTTTTTCCTAACCCTAAATTCTGCGTTCTCAAGTTTACAGTAAGTGATTAAAGCAGAGTCACCGTATCTATTTTGTATTATTTCAGTAAATGCAGTATTAGCAGGGAACCGTAATCTAAGAATAAATTGAAACCTTTCTTAGATTAAGGTTCCCTTTAATGCATCATTTACTGACAGTTTAAAACCTAGATATGGTGATTCTGCCACTTCAATTTGATTGTACCAGTCTCTTAGCCACCATTGCCGGACACACACATAACCAGGTTCGTCATATTTTGTTATACCTTTGATATTATATTCTGTTCGTTAAGCTATTCTTATTGAATGTCCCTCTTTATGCTTAACCACATTATACCCTGTAGTCTATCTGTGGTTATTATTCTGTGGTTTATGCTTAACCACATTATACCCTGTAGTCTATCTGTGGTTATTATTCTGTGGTTTATGCTTAACCACATTATACCCTGTAGTCTATCTGTGGTTATTATTCTGTGGTTTATGCTTAACCACATTATACCCTGTAGTCTATCTGTGGTTATTATTCTGTGGTTTATGCTTAACCACATTATACCCTGTAGTCTATCTGTGGTTATTATTCTGTGGTTTATGCTTAACCACATTATACCCTGTAGTCTATCTGTGGTTATTATTCTGTGGTTTATGCTTAACCACATTATACCCTGTAGTCTATCTGTGGTTATTATTCTGTGGTTTATGCTTAACCACATTATACCCTGTAGTCTATCTGTGGTTATTATTCTGTGGTTTATGCTTAACCACATTATACCCTGTAGTCTATCTGTGGTTATTATTCTGTGGTTTATGCTTAACCACATTATACCCTGTAGTCTATCTGTGGTTATTATTCTGTGGTTTATGCTTAACCACATTATACCCTGTAGTCTATCTGTGGTTATTATTCTGTGGTTTATGCTTAACCACATTATACCCTGTAGTCTATCTGTGGTTATTATTCTGTGGTTTATGCTTAACCACATTATACCCTGTAGTCTATCTGTGGTTATTATTCTGTGGTTTATGCTTAACCACATTATACCCTGTAGTCTATCTGTGGTTATTATTCTGTGGTTTATGCTTAACCACATTATACCCTGTAGTCTATCTGTGGTTATTATTCTGTGGTTTATGCTTAACCACATTATACCCTGTAGTCTATCTGTGGTTATTATTCTGTGGTTTATGCTTAACCACATTATACCCTGTAGTCTATCTGTGGTTATTATTCTGTGGTTTATGCTTAACCACATTATACCCTGTAGTCTATCTGTGGTTATTATTCTGGTTTATGCTTAACCACATTATACCCTGTAGTCTATCTGTGGTTATTATTCTGTGGTTTATGCTTAACCACATTATACCCTGTAGTCTATCTGTGGTTATTATTCTGTGGTTTATGCTTAACCACATTATACCCTGTAGTCTATCTGTGGTTATTATTCTGTGGTTTATGCTTAACCACATTATACCCTGTAGTCTATCTGTGGTTATTATTCTGTGGTTTATGCTTAACCACATTATACCCTGTAGTCTATCTGTGGTTATTATTCTGTGGTTTATGCTTAACCACATTATACCCTGTAGTCTATCTGTGGTTATTATTCTGTGGTTTATGCTTAACCACATTATACCCTGTAGTCTATCTGTGGTTATTATTCTGTGGTTTATGCTTAACCACATTATACCCTGTAGTCTATCTGTGGTTATTATTCTGTGGTTTATGCTTAACCACATTATACCCTGTAGTCTATCTGTGGTTATTATTCTGTGGTTTATGCTTAACCACATTATACCCTGTAGTCTATCTGTGGTTATTATTCTGTGGTTTATGCTTAACCACATTATACCCTGTAGTCTATCTGTGGTTATTATTCTGTGGTTTATGCTTAACCACATTATACCCTGTAGTCTATCTGTGGTTATTATTCTGTGGTTTATGCTTAACCACATTATACCCTGTAGTCTATCTGTGGTTATTATTCTGTGGTTTATGCTTAACCACATTATACCCTGTAGTCTATCTGTGGTTATTATTCTGTGGTTTATGCTTAACCACATTATACCCTGTAGTCTATCTGTGGTTATTATTCTGTGGTTTATGCTTAACCACATTATACCCTGTAGTCTATCTGTGGTTATTATTCTGTGGTTTATGCTTAACCACATTATACCCTGTAGTCTATCTGTGGTTATTATTCTGTGGTTTATGCTTAACCACATTATACCCTGTAGTCTATCTGTGGTTATTATTCTGTGGTTTATGCTTAACCACATTATACCCTGTAGTCTATCTGTGGTTATTATTCTGTGGTTTATGCTTAACCACATTATACCCTGTAGTCTATCTGTGGTTATTATTCTGTGGTTTATGCTTAACCACATTATACCCTGTAGTCTATCTGTGGTTATTATTCTGTGGTTTATGCTTAACCACATTATACCCTGTAGTCTATCTGTGGTTATTATTCTGTGGTTTATGCTTAACCACATTATACCCTGTAGTCTATCTGTGGTTATTATTCTGTGGTTTATGCTTAACCACATTATACCCTGTAGTCTATCTGTGGTTATTATTCTGTGGTTTATGCTTAACCACATTATACCCTGTAGTCTATCTGTGGTTATTATTCTGTGGTTTATGCTTAACCACATTATACCCTGTAGTCTATCTGTGGTTATTATTCTGTGGTTTATGCTTAACCACATTATACCCTGTAGTCTATCTGTGGTTATTATTCTGTGGTTTATGCTTAACCACATTATACCCTGTAGTCTATCTGTGGTTATTATTCTGTGGTTTATGCTTAACCACATTATACCCTGTAGTCTATCTGTGGTTATTATTCTGTGGTTTATGCTTAACCACATTATACCCTGTAGTCTATCTGTGGTTATTATTCTGTGGTTTATGCTTAACCACATTATACCCTGTAGTCTATCTGTGGTTATTATTCTGTGGTTTATGCTTAACCACATTATACCCTGTAGTCTATCTGTGGTTATTATTCTGTGGTTTATGCTTAACCACATTATACCCTGTAGTCTATCTGTGGTTATTATTCTGTGGTTTATGCTTAACCACATTATACCCTGTAGTCTATCTGTGGTTATTATTCTGTGGTTTATGCTTAACCACATTATACCCTGTAGTCTATCTGTGGTTATTATTCTGTGGTTTATGCTTAACCACATTATACCCTGTAGTCTATCTGTGGTTATTATTCTGTGGTTTATGCTTAACCACATTATACCCTGTAGTCTATCTGTGGTTATTATTCTGTGGTTTATGCTTAACCACATTATACCCTGTAGTCTATCTGTGGTTATTATTCTGTGGTTTATGCTTAACCACATTATACCCTGTAGTCTATCTGTGGTTATTATTCTGTGGTTTATGCTTAACCACATTATACCCTGTAGTCTATCTGTGGTTATTATTCTGTGGTTTATGCTTAACCACATTATACCCTGTAGTCTATCTGTGGTTATTATTCTGTGGTTTATGCTTAACCACATTATACCCTGTAGTCTATCTGTGGTTATTATTCTGTGGTTTATGCTTAACCACATTATACCCTGTAGTCTATCTGTGGTTATTATTCTGTGGTTTATGCTTAACCACATTATACCCTGTAGTCTATCTGTGGTTATTATTCTGTGGTTTATGCTTAACCACATTATACCCTGTAGTCTATCTGTGGTTATTATTCTGTGGTTTATGCTTAACCACATTATACCCTGTAGTCTATCTGTGGTTATTATTCTGTGGTTTATGCTTAACCACATTATACCCTGTAGTCTATCTGTGGTTATTATTCTGTGGTTTATGCTTAACCACATTATACCCTGTAGTCTATCTGTGGTTATTATTCTGTGGTTTATGCTTAACCACATTATACCCTGTAGTCTATCTGTGGTTATTATTCTGTGGTTTATGCTTAACCACATTATACCCTGTAGTCTATCTGTGGTTATTATTCTGTGGTTTATGCTTAACCACATTATACCCTGTAGTCTATCTGTGGTTATTATTCTGTGGTTTATGCTTAACCACATTATACCCTGTAGTCTATCTGTGGTTATTATTCTGTGGTTTATGCTTAACCACATTATACCCTGTAGTCTATCTGTGGTTATTATTCTGTGGTTTATGCTTAACCACATTATACCCTGTAGTCTATCTGTGGTTATTATTCTGTGGTTTATGCTTAACCACATTATACCCTGTAGTCTATCTGTGGTTATTATTCTGTGGTTTATGCTTAACCACATTATACCCTGTAGTCTATCTGTGGTTATTATTCTGTGGTTTATGCTTAACCACATTATACCCTGTAGTCTATCTGTGGTTATTATTCTGTGGTTTATGCTTAACCACATTATACCCTGTAGTCTATCTGTGGTTATTATTCTGTGGTTTATGCTTAACCACATTATACCCTGTAGTCTATCTGTGGTTATTATTCTGTGGTTTATGCTTAACCACATTATACCCTGTAGTCTATCTGTGGTTATTATTCTGTGGTTTATGCTTAACCACATTATACCCTGTAGTCTATCTGTGGTTATTATTCTGTGGTTTATGCTTAACCACATTATACCCTGTAGTCTATCTGTGGTTATTATTCTGTGGTTTATGCTTAACCACATTATACCCTGTAGTCTATCTGTGGTTATTATTCTGTGGTTTATGCTTAACCACATTATACCCTGTAGTCTATCTGTGGTTATTATTCTGTGGTTTATGCTTAACCACATTATACCCTGTAGTCTATCTGTGGTTATTATTCTGTGGTTTATGCTTAACCACATTATACCCTGTAGTCTATCTGTGGTTATTATTCTGTGGTTTATGCTTAACCACATTATACCCTGTAGTCTATCTGTGGTTATTATTCTGTGGTTTTATTGTTCTAGCTTATGTGGTCACTTTTTAATTGTATTAATTATATATTTTATAATAATTAAAGTTGCACTGTTTAGATACACTTTACTTTGTAGCCTAATGATGCCAAAATAATTGGTGAAACGATACCCAACAAACTGCATGAGAGTACTGCTGTGTATTGCTTCCCTGCACTATATATATATATATATATATATATATATATATATATATATATATATATATATATATATATATATATATATATATATATATATATATATATATATATATATATATATATATATATATATATATATATATATATATATATATATATATATATATATATATATATATATATATATATATATATATATATATATATATATATATATATATATGCTGTATATACAGTATATACACACACGTGTAGAGCATGTATAAAATACCTGTATAGACAGGTGTGATGCTTGCCAGCGGCGACCAAAAAGACCCTATGCCAAGATCAATGTCATTTTGACTATTCTGTGTCATCCTGGTACTCTGCATCGTTCTAAATCAGCAAAGCACAAACTTCAGGTCACTCAAAATAAAATGGTTAGGTTCATGCTGAACCTAGGACCCAGATCGCATGTTGGCCAGGAACAACTTCAGTCACTTGGTATGCTCTATGTCTCTGAAAGGGCCAAACAAATCAGACTCATTAATGCCTTTAACCCTTTTCTATCGACTTAAGTCCGTATCGAAAAATTTGGACTATGTGGCGGGGCCCGACTTAAGTCCGAGTGCAATTTTGGCGCAATATTGGCTCTGAGAGAGAGATGAGTGACGGGAGGAGAATGGGTTACCTCATGACCGCTCGCCACGGCCGCCGTGGACCAACTGAGATGTACTCCACTTACATCCACCCTCACTCCCTCGCTACATACGTAATTATATAAAGAAATTACCGTATTTTACCGATTTTGCCCTTCGGTTGCACGATCGTTGCAAGACAACCAGTGATCGTAGAAGGATGGTTCTGTTGTCATTGGAAAGCTCAATTTACGCCCTTTCAGGAATACATACTTGTATTACGCTCTGGGTCTTGTTTATGCATGAAAAGAGCACGGAAACAGCCCCATTTATAGTAAAAAAAAAATGCTGGGCAGCACAGTGAAATATACTCCACCACCTGCTCTTTGAGCATTAAGATATTTTATGATAGGGCTCCAGAATTTTTAAAGAGTAATTTTATTAAAGCAAATAAAAGGAATGGACACAATACACGGAATAGGATGTATAATTTGACGGTTCCGAGAATCCAAGGACAGGGTAAACTAGCATTCTTCTTCACTGCCATCAAAGACTGGAACAACCTACCACAGACAGTTCGTGAAAAGAGAACATTGTATTCCTTCAGACGTAGCTTGTAGGAGCACCTGAACCGAACAGCTGCGAAAAGGGAACATCAAGCTTATGACTGTCTACTACTAAATACGACATAAGAGATAGGCAAAACAACAAATGTTTACTCAAATATTTTGACCAGTCCAACTATAGAATGTAAGGTATCTTAATATAACCCCCTAGAAATACTTTCTCTACAGTATCTACTATCTTATTCATTTACATATTTTATCCCATGAGGACCCCAATGGAAATACGCCTAACGGCCTTATTGGGCTATCCTTTGTTGGAATTATGCAAAGCTGGTACTTGTCATATTTGTAACAATTATTTGGTACCAACATTTTAAAATGCTAACTGAATAAATATTATTATTATTATAATTATTATTATTATTATTATTATTATTATTATTTTTATTATTATTATTATTATTATTATTATTATTATCCCTTATTTAGCGGGGTCGGACTTAAGTCCGATACGAGAAAATTGGACTAAATGGCGGGGTCGGACTTAAGTCCGTGGGCGTATTCTCGCCCTAATTTAGGTGGAAAGCGAAACATGGTGGTCAGGCGGTGTACTACAAGGGCCCACCCACACATCCCCACTGCGTGACCGTGACTAAGTGACCCTCAAGCAGCCATAATGGAAGGTCAAGATTTGCCCGTGTTCGATTCGGTGGCCGCCATCCCTAGTGCGTCGCGCCACCCTACTAACCACGCCCGGCTTACCACCCAGGAACTAGATATCATGCTGAACTCTTCAGAACTTTCTAATAAGCTGTTGGATGAAACCGTCGAAGGTCTGGGTGAGAGTTTTGGTAGTGTGGATGACTCGGAAGACGAAAATAACCCGATCATAGGCTTTCACCCCAAGCATAATTTGCGTGGGGTGGATGTTGTGGTTGATATTGGCAGAGCTGGGCACCACAAACAAAAAGTCAAGTCAGCAAACACAAATCAGCAAACCTAGAACATAACTTCAGCAAACACAAATGTGCAAACCTTGTGAAATTTCTAGTCCTCAAATGCAAATATGCAAACACAAACCGTTTTTTATTAATTTTAAATTTAAACTACAGAATCAAGGGTAAATCAATAAATTCAATCTCTAATGTCAATAAATATATATATTTACTTTAATATAATGTTGCCCAACTTCCATGGACCTCAAGGATATACATGTATACAGGCTTTTAAAGCTTGGAAATGGCTGTAAATTGCCAAAACATTCCATAACGTCACCCGCAGTGAAAGGGTTAATATATATAGCATAGGCCACTTAGTTTGTCCACATGGGCAGTAAAACGTTGGGGTAACTTGTTTATGGGGAGAGTGCTTCAGTAATAATCAGTATTCGCAATTCCGTACCATTCAGGAGGAGGTACGCCGGATCACAGAGGTGCAAGGAGGCGATTTATTCGTGGTCCCCCCTTTGGGAATGGCAATAGGATATATATGCCTAGATAGGTCTACTTTAGATAGATTAAGTAAATTAATAGAAAGTAGCCTAGGCCTATTAATTTTAATGCTCAGAATAAAGGCCTAGCTTCAGATCAAAATTTAATAAAATTTTATTGTAGGCTAAATTTAGTCTAGGCCTATATGATACTTTCAAAATTAACACTTTCTACTTGACACTAATAAAATGAGTGTGATTATAGGCCTAGGCCTATACATAGAAGTTAGAACATGCAATATTTAGCCTAAGCCTACATGCTTTGAGGCATTTTGATGGAATTAGTGACTGATTATAGCCTAGACCTAGGCTATATATTAAAGTTAGAACATGCAATATTTAGCCTACATGCTTTGAGGCATTTTGATGGAATTTTTTTTTTTTTTTTTTTTTTTTTTAAGAGACAATGAACGGAGGAAGGAAAAACACAGATAAAACAAAAAGGTCCATGTGCCTAAAGGCATCCTCCATTCATAAAATGTTTGTAACAACTGGATTTAAACATTTGTTGATTGTAAGTTTGTGGAAAGCAATTCGAGGGAAGTGAATTCCAAAGAGTAGTAGCTCTGGGGATAAATGAATTCTGATAAGCAGAAGTTCTGCATTGTGGAGGAGAAAGTGTAAATTCATGGGCGCTCTCAGCTGCCCTAGTTCTACGGGAAAGATGTGGAGAGGCGGCACAATTGAAGCAAGTTCCTCGGAACAATTGCTGTGAAAATATCTGTAGAATAATGCAAGGGATGCAACGTTTCTTCGTATGGCTAATGTAGGAAGGTCCTGTGTGATTGCAGGGTTATTGATTAATCTAATAGCTTTATTTTGAATTTTGTCCAACTGCCTCAATGCAACCACTCCACTTCCACCCCACAGAGGTGAACAGTAATCCATCTGAGAGCGCACATGACTTTTATATATTACGGCCAACTGCTCGTCAGTGAAGAATTCTCGAACTCTGTACAGGAGTCCCAGTTTTTTAGAGGCATTCTTAGCAATGCTTCTAACATAATGTGTCCAGCTCAAGTTAGTAGTTAATGTTACACCGAGAATGTCAATACTAGGGGAAGTGGGAATATTTACATCATTAAAAAATATATGGGAGTCAGTGAGATTCTGTCGGTTAGAAAATTGAATGTACTTGGTTTTCTGTGCATTAAAGGAAACTAGATTCTCTTGTCCCCATTCATTAATTCTAGAAAGGTCCTGGTTCAGAGAAATTGCAGTGTTTATTTTTGAATTTATAAGATCGGGTTGGGTGAAAGAATTGGTAAATGTGAAGGAACTGTGGAGTGTTGAGTCATCTGCGTAGGAATGTATTGGATTATGAGTGGTAGATATGAGATCATTGATATGAATGAGGAACAGAGTTGGGGCCAAAACTGATCCCTGGGAACACCAGCATTTATTGAGTGAAATTGAGAATAAAGGCCATCTACCATTACACGTATTTTTCTGTTATGAAGATAAGAAGAAATTAGTGGAACTAATGATGCAAGGCCGTAGTGTGACATCTTCGACAATAAGGATTGATGCCAGACTCTATCAAATGCCTTTGATATATCCAGTGCTATTGTATGTGTTTCACCATGTTGGTCTGTAGCTTGGTTGATTTGATGCGTAAGAAGTGATTATAGCCTAGACCTAGGCTATATATATAGAAGTTAGAACATGCAATATTTAGCCTACATGCTTTAAGGCATTTTGATGGAATTAGTGATCGACTGATTATAGCCTAGGCCTAGGCTAGCCTATATACATAAAAGTTAGAAAATGCAATATTATTTAGCCTACATGCTTTAAGGCATTTTGATGGAATTAGTGATTGACTGATTATAGCCTAGGCCTAGGCTAGCCTATATATATAAAAGTTAGAAAATGCAATATTATTTAGCCTACATGCTTTGAGGCATTTTGATAGGATTAGGGTAGCCTAGGCCTAGCCTAATAAAATTACTTATATTAGTAATTAGCCTATAGGCCTAGGCTATTATTTAGAAGTTAGAACATGCAATATTTAGCCTACATGCTTTGAGGCATTTTGATGGGATTAGTGATTATAGACCTAGGCCTAAGCTATATAGCCTAGCCTATATAGAAGTTAGACTTAGCCTAGGCCTACATGCTTTGAGGCATTTTGATGGGATTAGGGTAGCCTAATAACATTAGTTTAGGTTAAAAATTAACAGGCTATCAATCAAATTAACAATACCCTAACTTTATAATCTTAAATTAGGCTAAATTATAAAGTTATAAAGCCCTTCTCCAGAGACATCTTCTTGGTAATTACAGGCCCATAGAAGGTTTCTAGGTGGGGCCAGGGGTGGCTTAGGTCCTCGATTTCTGCATGCTCTGCAGCATCACTGTCTGATGATGGTGGTGAACTGCTCCCCATGCTGTTGGCAGCTGCGGTAGGCATGATGGTAGACTCCATGTTCACTTAAAAAAAAAAGCAGTGCAAGACTGCATACCATCGAAAACTCGGCGTCCAGGCCATAATAATAAGCCCAAATGGTGGAATAAAGATATTTCAAACTGCCTGCTTGCTAAAAAATTTGCTAATGATAGATTAAAATCCTCACAAAATGACGAAGAACGGCTGAAATTTGTAGAGCTACGACGCAAAGCCAAAAAGTTAATTAAGCAAAGTAAAAAGACCTTAGAGTTACATATTGCGAATCAAAGTAAAACAAACCCGAAAGAATTCTATAGTTATATCAGAAAGAAAAAAGTCGTTACTTCAACTGTTGGACCGTTAGTCGATGAAAATGGAGAATACACCAAAGACGAAGAACAAATGAGTAATGCCCTCAATACCTTCTTTGCATCAGTTTTTACAACAGAAGACCTCAGTGATATCCCTACACCATCGCCGATTCAGATTGATAATTCAGATGTTCTAAGCAATATCACCGTTACAGAGAGAGAAGTATTGAATTGTTTAGATAAACTCAAGGTAAATAAAACGCCTGGACCTGATACAATCTCGCCTAGAGTTCTAAAGGAAGCTAAGGATGAGCTCTCTAAACCACTGACATTACTATTCAATAAATCCTTGCAGTCTGGAACTATGCCCGATCAGTGGAAGCTAGCCAACGTAACACCGATATTCAAAAAAGGCAGCAAATCCCTACCCAGTAACTATCGTCCAATTAGCTTAACCTCAGTTGTATGTAAAATGCTAGAAACGGTCATACGAGACAGACTCGTAAATCACTTAGAGGAAAATAACATACTTAAAGATACTCAACACGGCTTTTGTAAAAAACGTTCCTGTTTAACAAACCTCTTAGACTTCTTCCACGATATCCTCAACCTCTACGATGAGAGTAAAGCTGTAGATATTATATACCTTGATTTTCAAAAGGCCTTTGACAAAGTTCCCCACAAACGTTTACTGCTAAAACTAAAAGCGCATGGAATACAAGACGGTGTGTTGAAATGGATAGAAAATTGGCTCAGCGACAGAAAGCAAAGAGTAGTCATAAACGGTAAGGCATCTAAATGGACCAATGTAAGTAGCGGGGTACCCCAGGGATCGGTACTAGGACCAATTCTCTTTCTAATTTACATCAACGACATAGATGAGGGTCTCACCTGTACAATCTCAAAATTTGCTGACGATACAAAAATTGCAAATAGCGTACTCTCAAAAGAACAAGTTGACGATATGCAACACAATCTAGATAAATTGTCATGTTGGGCCCAAATTTGGCAAATGAGTTTCAATGCGGATTAATGTAAAGTACTACATATCGGATACCTAAATGAGAAAGCAAACTATTCGATGAATGGCACTCAGCTTAAGAATGTAAACAGAGAAACCGATCTGGGAGTAACAATATCGAGTAACCTAAAACCGAGTCAACAATGTTCAGAATTGTTAACCCGGGAGCTGCGGGGAGACTCTTAAGAGTTCCCCCGGCGCACTGCGGGGAGACTCTTAAGAGTCAGAGAAAACAAAAATCAACTTTTGACATCGAAAAAAAAAAAAATTTATATTTTTTTTTTTTTTTTATTCTTTTTTTTTTTTTTTGGCCCCTGGGCCATGCAAAAATCTCAGTCCTCATACCCCTCCCCTCCTTCCCCCCTTTCCTCCTCTCCCTCAGTTATCACCTATTTTCCCTGTTTTTCCCTTATTCTGAGGTATATTTTTCGTGCTAACATTAGAAATCCGATTGGAGGTGTGGTCCTCACTGATAGCAAGCGAGTGCAGAGAGAGAGAGAGAGAGTATCGATCGACTGTGTCTCAGTGGCCTTGGGGGAAATTGGCGGGAAAGCAGATTGCCTCACCCATACATTATACAACTCCGGGCTATATCTCCGTTTTTTGACCATCCAAACGCTGTTTTCACTCGTTTTATTGTTGTTTCAGGTTAATACCTTTATAATCAACCCATAATAGGCGCATATGGATAAGTATTAATGCTATTAATGGCACAATGAATATTAGTGACGAAACACCTCAAATACGTCAGCACAGGGGGACGTTTTCCAATTACCCCCATGCGCACTTCAGAGGTTAAGAAGGCAAACAAAATAATTGGCTTTATAGGCAGGTCATTTGAGCATAAATCCAAAGAAGTTATCCTAACCCTTTACAATTCATTAGTCCGCCCTCTTCTGGAATACTGCGTTCAATCCTGGTGCCCTTATTACCAAAAAGATATAAACAAGCTAGAACGAGTTCAACGTAGAGTTACCAAAATGATACCTAGCCTAAAGAACAAACCATACGAAGAGCGTCTTAGAGAATTAAATCTATTTCCTTTAACCCAGCGCAGATTAAGAGGTGACTTAATTCAAGTGTTCAAAATCATCAAAGGCATCGACAATATGAACTGTAGTAAGTACTTCACTATCGACCAATCTAATTACACGCGGGGAAACGGTTGCAAAATTATTGGTAAATCTTTTAACTCACACGAATCTAAGAATTTCTTCTTCAATCGAGTTGTCAACTTGTGGAATGGGCTTCCCCGAAACGTTATAGACTGCATCACCGTTGATTCATTTAAACTCCGCCTAGACAAATATCTCGCATCAAACCCGCGACTGACTGCGTTTGTAAATGAATAACTTTATTTTATCCCCCCTCAGTTACTAACCCATCTGTCTCCTACTAACTTCCTAATCCTGCCACGGACATTAGTTCCAGGGCAGTAATTCCCTTTCCAATGTTCCCTTACCCACTCTAAACCACTGTTTGGACACTTGATCCTCAGTGTTTTGGAGGACAAGCAACCTAGAAGGGTCACTAGATCTGTTGTTGCTTGATTTCCTTTGTACTCCTTTGTACAATAGGCCGAAAATATAAACAAAGTTGAAGTGCTAGCAGGTTGGAACTCTTGGACTGCTGTGTGTTGTAGGTGTTAGCTCGACGCTTGCTACTAAGTAAGTGAACAAACGTGAAGAGCCGATGTATAGGCCTAGATTCCAGAACACAGGTAGTTGGCTTGGTCACAGGACTTTTTTTGGCTGGAGCTGCAGGAGCGGCCCAGAGCTGGCTGGCGGCTGGAATTTTTATTTTGCGGACTCAAGGTTTGCAACATGGAGGTACTTTCCAGAGCTTCAAACCCGCAAATAGGCAGCCATTTTGGCGCCAACGCTAATTCGCCAACAAAATGACACTTCCGCCATGGCGGAATTGGCTATTTGCGGAAGTGTTCGCTAAAGTGCCCAGCTCTGGATATTGGACAGACCCTTGAGCAAATTGGAGACGTTCCTGACGAAGAACATACTGGTGTGGGTGTTGGTAAGTACAATTTATATTTTATAATTGCTTGAAAATGTGATTGCAAGCATTTTATCACCTTACGACCGGCTGGTGGAGTATATTTCACTGTGCCGCCAAGCGTTTTTTTTTTTTTACCCTAAATGGGGTTGTTCCGTGCTCTTTTTCATGCATAAACAAGACCCAGAGCGTAATACAAGTATGTATCCTGAAAGTGCGTAAATTGAGCTTTCCAATGACACCCGAACCATCCTTTTACGATCACTGGTTGTCTTTCAACGATCGTAAAACACGAGTGAAAAAACCCTAAAATACGGTAATTTCCTTATATAATTCCCTGTGTGGCGAGCGGTCTTGAGGTAATTTATGCTCCTAATCACCGCTCCGCTCTCTCTCAGAGCACATTACGTCCTCAAAATTGCACTCTACAAGAAATTTCCTTTGCATTTTATAGCGTATTATTTGTAGGCCGTTCGGTAAATTTCTTACGGTAATACAAACAACGAAAGATTGAATATTTGTGCTTGGCATTATATGATTGTGGGGAACAGATGTAGGCCTACCGTATATATTATGTTTTCATATATATGATACATGTGTAACATTTTTATATTATCACGACTCTCTCTCTCTCTCTCTCTCTGTCTCACTCTCTTTGTTTGTACTCCTTTGTACTCTCTTTGTCTGATGTAGGCCAGGGCACGCCCCTAACTAATCTCTTCCCTCTCAGGGGAAATCACACCTAGCAGATGTTTTTGACTTCCCCTCTCTCTCTGTCATTCTCTTCCTCTCTGGGTCTACATATACTGCATTTGACATTGAAATTGCTTGAGAGTTTGATTGCAAGCATTTTATAGCGTATTATTTGCAGGCGTTCGGTAAATTTCTCACGATAACCAGGGTGTATGGTACATTTCTCACGATAATACAAGCAACAACGAAGCTTGGCGAAGATTGTGGTCTACAATATACCTTTTTATAATTGCATGTGACCTTGTAATTGCTTGAAAGTTTGATTGCAAGCATTTTATAGCGTATTATTTTCAGGCGTTCAATAAATTTGATAAATATATCAAAATAAGTCCTGTGGGACTATGAAATAGCTATTATTGGACAAGGGCAATATTTTGTTCATCCCTCCACTGGAACATCAACAACAATGTCAACAACGTATCACCGTCGGCAATCGTAAGATTCAGAGTCGTAAAGATTCCAGGACGAGCTCAATAGAAAATGAATGAATGAAATGAATGAGTGTGCAGTACTGCCAATACGTATAGCGACTTCCGCTAGATCTAGAGACCTTTACTTCGATCTAGCAGCAATGACTTACACTAGCGGTTTTGTTTTGAAATTTCAGAACAATTTCGAAGTGATATTATATGGATTTTGCCAATTCATATTTCTAGTGGTATTTATCATGTCTTACATCTAACAATATATGCTAGCGGATTTAACTTCAATTGGTAACCCTCCCGCTCGAGTCGGCTCCAAGAAAATCGATAATGGTGGCACTTTAGTAAACAGGTGATAAACAAAACCGCATGCGGATCGGTTTGGTGTATCGGTATTATGGTAAGTTGGCTACCTACTATTGTTTATACGATATAGTAAGTAATGATAAGTAAATTATTATATATTATATATAAAACAAAAACAAAATTCCTGCAAAGCAAGCGAAACAGAGAGAGAGAGAGAAAGCAGAAACTGAACTGAAGAAAGAGTGAAAAAGATATAATAATACAGAAATATTACAAGCAAATAAATGAAATAGAGGGATTAGTTAGAGAAAATAATAATGAGAAATACATAATACGGATGAGGAAGAGGGAAAGCGAGCGAGCCAGAGAGAGAGAGAGAGAGAGATACAGGAGTGAGAGAGATTAGAGAAAATAGAGAGATTGCAAGCATTTTATAGCGTATTATTTGCAGGCGTTCAGTAAATTTCTTACGGTAATACAAACAATGAAAGATTGAATATTTGTGCTTGGCATTATATGATTGTGGGGAACAGATGTAGGCCTACCGTATATATTATTTTTTCATATATATATGATACATATGTAACATTGTTATATTATCACGACACTCTCTCTCTCTCTTGTCTTTTCCTCTCTGGGTCTACCCAGAGCCTACATTTATAATTGCATGTGACCTTGAAATTGCTTGAGAGTTTGATTGCAAGCATTTTATAGCGTATTATTTGCAGGCGTTCAGTAAATTTCTTACGGTAATACAAACAACCAAACAACGAAAGATTGAATATTTGTGCTGCACATCCCTCATACGAAATACCATTCCCACCGTATAGAGAGAATACAGAAACTGAACTGAAGAAAGAGTGAAAAAGATATAATAATACAAAAATATTACAAGCAAATAAATGAAATAGAGGGATTAGTTAGAGAAAATAATAATGAGAAATACATAATACGGATGAGGAAGAGAGAAAGGGAGCACAATAGAGGGAAAGCGAGCGAGCCAGAGAGACAGACAGACAGACAGGAGGAGTGAGAGAGATTAGAGAAAATAATAATGAGAATTACATATACGGATGAGGAAGAGAGAGAGAGACAGAGCGCGCGAGAGAGGGAAAGCGAGCGAGCCAGAGAGAGAGAGAGAGAGAGACAGACAGGAGTGAGAGAGAGAGAAAGAAAGAGAGAGAGAGAGAGATAATACAGAAATAAGGAGAAATAAGAGAAAAATAAGACCGATTACCGAAGGAATAGTAGACGCGCGAGAGGCCGAAGTCAGGCCAAAGCGAACGCAACCGAACGCGCCCGGGAAATAGACCAAAAAGTACCTCCTCTTCCTCACCTCTTTCCACCCTCCACACTCATTCATAACATCCATTCATAGACTTATATGGGGAGACGAAGAGTTGCTCTTTCCAAAAATGATAGTTTCGTTCGCATTGGAGCCATAGTAACGGCGCTAGGGCGAGTGAAATTGAGCGAATATTTCGGGATTATGCCCGCTGAGCGGTACAGTGTAAAATACCTTACCACCCGCTAAATAAGGGTTAAAGATTCTTCTAATCTTCCAGTAGCCTATAGCCTAATTTAGGTCATTTTTAAAGGCACACAATTAAATGGTTGGTATTTTAAATGACACTACTGCAGCATTATGAGAAACAATTTATTAGAGATAATAGGCAACAATAGATTCGCCATATTTGTCTCCATAAGCTATAGTCCGCATGGAGGATTTTCGTTATCGACAAATTGAAAAAATTCCCACTTCACATACAAAATAGACAAATACACCAAAAATTGGGGTGTGGGGGCAGCAGCCCCCACCCATAATAGCCTACTATAATAGGTTAGGTAAGGTTGTTAGGTTAGACTAGGCTAATGTCCTTTCAAAGGGGTATAGGCCTAGTAAACACTAGGATAGCCTATACCTGGTCAAGGGTAAGTCCTGCTGTAGTCAACTTGAATGCTACCTTAAATTGTAATATTAGACTAGGCATAGCCTATAGAAAAAATAGCCTAGCCTAATTATTTATTGTAGCCTATAATATAGGCCTAGCCGGGTAGAATCTAGAGTTCGGGCGTACCGCCACCATTGTTTACACTGCGCAGAGCGGCGGCGGAAGCTTTCCATCATGTTCCCGTCTATTTTGACTGCCATTGGATACAATAATATGTTGAGGGGAGGGCTTTGCGGCAATTGTTTTGGTTGTTTGCCCCCTACTGGCAATATATATGATGATGACAACACGTCATGGGGGCAAAGCCCCCCCCCCAACATATTATTGTATCCAATGGCATTCAAAATAGACGGGAACATTATCGCAAGTGTCCGACGCCGACACCGCCGCCGTAATGTTTACATATGTCGATCACCGTGGTTAAAGGCTGGTTCACACATAGCCGAGTCGGTGCGCGAGTCCAACACGAGTCACACTCGTCGATTATCGCCGTCGCTGGAGGCTGAGTCGGCCGCGAGTAGCAATTGTTCCCGAGTCAAGGAGAGTGTAACACGAGTTAACTCGATTCAATACGAGTCAACACGTGTTCATGCAAGAGTCTGTACGAGTAACTGAGAGTCAAAACGAGTGTAACACGAACCCAACACGAGTGTAAAAAATTTGAATAATAATGGCCACATTCCAGGGCACGTAAACAAAGAGTATGGACGAGTCAACGCGATTAATACACGGATCAACACGATTTTTATACGGATCAACACGAAAGACAACGCGTTGACTCTCGTTGGATCTCTGTTGCACACGTGTTGACTCGTGTTACATCCGTGTAAACTCTCGTTGATTCTTCCTACATTTTTGAAATAACGGTATTTCAAATGACACTTGCTTTTTCGTGTTACACTCGTGTTATTTTCTTAGTGGATCGTGTTTACTCTTGTTTACTCGTGTTTTCACTTGTGTTTGAATCGTGTAAACTCTGGCATCATGGGGGCACCAAATTTTGGCACTCACATTCGTGCTTTCTACTCTTGTTGATACGTGTTGCATGTGTGTTACATACGTGTTGTTGCGTTTAGACGCGTGTTGCTTCGTCAACGTCGAAATGATGACGAAAAGCGATGAATCACCAAAGAATGTTACACGGGTTTACACGAGTCAACACGAGTTAACACGAATAACAAAGAGTTATTCAGAGTCAAACACGAGTTAACACGTATGTACACGAGTCTACACGTATTTAGGCCACACTCATGGGTACTCGCCACGGGATCCAAAAATGTCATGCATGCATGACATTTTTGGACCCCGTGGTGAGTACCCACGAGTGTGTCGAGTATACACGAGCGTAGCACGAGTCTATACGAGTGTTGAGGAGTATCGACGAGTCATTGCTGAATAGCAAAATTTCATCACTCGTGTTGGACTTGCGCACCGACTCGGCTATGTGTGAACCAGCCTTTAGTTCGCATCTATTTTGAAGGCGTTTTTTTCGGTTATTTGCCTCCTGCTGGCAATATATGATGATGACAATATGTCATGGGGGGGTGACCCCCCTCAACCTATTATTGTATCCAAAAGCAGTCAAATCGACGGGAACATGATGGCCAGCATCCGCCGCCGCTCCGCGTAGTGTAAACAAGGCTGGCGGTACACCCGAACTCTACATTCTACCCCACTAATTTTCCAACTAGCATAACCGATGATTATCAATGATCAATCCTAGTCAGAAACGTCCATGCTTCCCTCCCATAAGTCAATGTCGGGATTACCACACTGTCATGCAAGGACTTCTTTACTTCCATGCTGATCACCCTATTTCTTCTTACTGCTTTCAGAGTTCCTACAACGCTCTTCCCCTGTTACACTTTCGCCCACACTTCTTCATCCATAGGCCTACTCACATCTTTACTCAACACACTGCCCAAATACTTAAATGAGCTGACATTCTTCATAGCCGTTCAACCACACTTCACACTCTATGGTTGCACCCCTTTCAATGACCATAATATTGCTCTTCCTAGCATTTACCTCCAGATTCCGTTTTTCACACACTGTTCCAAACATATTTACCTGACCCTGCAACTCCCATTCACTATCGCTCATCAGAACTGTGTTGTCAGCAACAGTAGTACCGGTACTGTACTGTTGAGGCAACTTCCACTCGTTTCCTTCCCTTATCAGCGGTACACCAACATCCGCTGCTCTTCCTTGTATTTCTTTCATGACTCCATCCATATACTGTACTGGTATATATTGAACAACCATGGGGACATCACATACACCCTTGCTTTAACCCAACATTCAGATTAAAGAACTCGCTCTGTTAATTATCCACACATACTGACACCTTTGCACCCTCATACATGCTCTTAATTGCTTTCAGCAACTTGCCATCTACTCCGTATATTTTCAGTACCGGTACCGCTACTTTCCACATACCTTCTCTATCAATTCTGTCATAGGCCTTCTCCAACTCCATAAATGCAGCATACAACTTTTGTCGCTTCTCCAGATATTTCTCCACAACACATTTCCGGGCAAAAATCTGAGCTACACATCCTCTTCCCTTCCTAAGATGACTACAGTATGCTAACTGTTTCCCCAGCAATACTGACTGAAAATGCCCAAATATATTGCATGTCCTCTTCAGATTTATCTAAAATATGTAAAATTACACAAAATACCACTACAGTAGCACTGAAATCAATAAAACTCACTAACAGGATAAATAAATGGAAGATATACTCCAAAAGATTAATATGTTAACCCTTTACCCAGCAATACTGACTGAAAATGCCTAAATAGATTGCATGTGCTCTTCAGATTTTTACATATATACATACATAACATTTTAAGACTGAGTGCTCCACACAGATGTGCAGTTTCAGTCTCTTTTCCTAATGGCGGCGTTCCAGGCAACTCTGTTAAGGGATGCTTTACTTGTCAAGTTTTTGGATTTGAGATCGGCACGTATAGTCCGATCCCAGGTCTTACTCGGTTCACCCCTTGGTGCAGCTCCCTCCACAGTCGCAGACCTGCATCTTTTCACCCAATTTTGTTCATCCATTCTCTCCACATGTCCATACCATCCCAGTTTACTTGTACGCATCTCCTCGCTAATACTCTTTATACCTAAACGTCTCTTCAGCTCATCATTTGTTATTCTGTTGACATCCTTTATCTGAAATATGTAAAATTACACCAATTACCAACTACATTACCAAATAATTTAATAAAGTACACTAACAGGATAAAGAAAATGTAAGAAATAGCCCTAAAGATGAATTTATCTATCTATCTATTGACGGACGCCTTGATCCCCGAAGGATTGGCCACGAACGAAACACCCCTATGCACCTCTGTCCCCAGTCAGTCGACGCCCCTCCTCCCATCCAGCACCGCTTTCACGCATATACTTCTTAACTCCATCCGTCCACCTCTCTCTCGGTTTATTTCTCCCTCTGTCCTTCCACCTCACTCATACACGCTCTTAGTCATTCTCTCGCTTCCCATACGTTCCACATGGCCGAACTATCTCAAGGTGTTCTTTTTTGCACTTTCCAGTACATTCACACCACACCTCTCTCTTACTTCCTCATTCGTCTGTCTATCACTCCATGTAACTCTGCACACACTTCTCAAGTAACTCATTTCCATCCCTTTCACTCTTGGTTTGAATCTCTCCAACAACGTCCATGCTTCGCTTCCGTAAGTCAGTGTCGGGATTACCACACTGTCATGCAATGACTTCTTCAGTTCCATGCTGACCACCCTATTTCATGTTACTGCTTTCAGCATTCCTACAACCCTCTTCCCCTGTTGCACCCTCTCCCACACTTCTTCATCCATACTCCCATCTTTACTCTGTACACTGCCAAGATACTTAAATGAGCTGACAATTTCCATAGCCTGACCGTTCAACTTCACCTCACACTCTGTGGCTTCACCCCTTTCGAAGACCATAACCTTGCTCTTCCCCGCATTTACCTTCAGATTCCATTTTTCGCACACTGTTCCAAACTCATTTACCAGACCCTGCAACTCCCATTCATTATCACTCATCAGAACTGTATCATCCGCAAACAGCAGTATAGGTAGCTTCCACTCAATTCCCTCCCTTTTCAGCGATACACCAACATCCACTGCTCTTGATAGTATTTCTTTTGTGACTCCATCCATATATACAGTAAACAACCACGGGGACATCACACACCCCTGTTTCAAGCCAACATTCAGGTCAAAGAACTCGCTCTGCTCACTCTCCACACGTACTGCCGCCTTTACACCCTCATACATGGTCTTCACTGCTTTCAGCAACTTGCCCTCTACTCCGTATATTCTAAGTACTTTCCACAAACCTTCTCTATCCACTCTGTCATAGGCCTTCTCCAAGTCCATAAAGGCAACATACACCTTTTGTTTCTTCTCCAGATACTTCTCCACAACACAATTCAGGGTAAAAATCTGATCTACACATCCTCTTCCCTTCCTAAAAACCTCCCTGCTCGTCGCCTATCCATTTCTCCGTTCTCACTCTCACTCTCTCAATCACTACCGGTACCCTACTGTATACCTTCCCTACTACGCTTAGAAGACATATTTCTCGGTGGTTACCACACACTCCTCTTTCCCCTTTGCCCTTATATAGGGGGACTATTATGCCAGTCTTCCAGTCATCGGGTGCACTCCCCTTCTCCCATGCTAGTTTGCACATTTTCCATACCCATTCTATCACTATCTCACCACCATACCTCAACATTTCCCCACACACTCCATCTGTTCCTGGTGCTTTCCCCAACTTCACTCTTTTCATGGCTTCCCACACTTCTGACCTCCTGATCCCCACCTCCTCCTCCACTACTTCTCTTCTTCTCCCTCCCATACCATATCCAGTATATGTTTGCTGGCTCTTCATTCCTTACATTTAGCAACTCACTGAAGTACTCCCTCCATCTTTCGACTCTCTCTTGCTTCTCGGCTAGCATTCTCCCTTTCCTATCTTTCACACCCTTACTATTTCCCTTGCTACCTTCCCTAACTTTCTTGACTTCTTCCCAGAACAGTTTCTTACTCTCCCTCCATTTTACACTCAGGTGCTCGTCTCTGTCTCTCGGAATCTTCATTCCCTCTACTACCCAACCACTCTCTATATGCTTTCTTCTTTTCTTCCACAGCTATTCTTACCTCTTCTGTCCACCATGCTGTACCTTTCACTCCCCTCCCTCTTCTCCTCACTCCACACACCTCCTCACATGCTGCACAGATCTCATCCTTAAACACCTTGCTCATCTCCTCCACTTCCTCCATAACTTCCAGGTCGAACCCACCTAGTCGTCTTTCCACTGCTCTCCTGTACTCCTCCCTGACTTCCTCCTCCTGCATCCTCTCCATCCTCCTCACCATTCCACCTTCCTCTCGCCTCCCTCCAGCTCTCCTCACCCACTTCTTTTGTATCCTAACCTTAGCTACCACTACATAATGATCAGACAGACCCCCTCCAATACCCCTATACACCCTAGCATCCATCACAGATTTCTTCATTCGTTCATCCACACATACATAATCAATCAATGACTTTCGTTCCACCACTGTCTTATCCTTCATCGTCAACATCCGTTTCCACGTGTACCTGTGGATCATTCTGTGTCGGAAGAAGGTGTTGGCTATCCACAGCCTCCTCCCCACACATACGTCCACAAGTGCACTACCATTCCCATTCACCTCTGATGGTACCCCCCACCCTCCCACCACTCCCTCAACTTTCCTATCACCCACCTTACCATTCATATCCCCAATCAGAAATATTCTTTCGTTCTTGTCAAACTTCTCCAGGTACGCCTCCACATTCATCCAGAACTCCTCTTTCTTTCTTTCAAGTATATCCTCTGTCGGGGCATACACGCATACAATCAATACAATATTTTTAACATGAGGTTGCTTATAATAATTTGTACCTCTGCAGTTTCTCCATGGCTAACGAAAAAGGTCACATTCCTAAGAAGCCCCAACCAAAAAGGCCAAGCTTCTGTACAGAACAAATGCCACACCATTACCCTTATGGTGACCCTATCAAATAATCAAAACAACCACACTTCTTAACCCAATTCCCGCGGGGCCCCTCATATGACGGAGACGATTTTCCGGCTATTTTGTAGCCTGTGAGCCAGGCCATCTTTTGCAAGCAGCACGGATAGACGTCAGCCGGAGCCTACAGGCCCCGCCACGACACTGAGGTTTGTGTGAGAGAGAGTTCACTTATGTGCAGCGTCACACATAGCGAAAACAGAAAATAATTGGTAATTATTAGCGATTTCGCCTAGGCCTATCGGATTTGGTAATTTTTAGCAATTTTGCCCTTCGTTTGCAAGATCCTTACAAGAAAACCAGACGTCGTACAGGGATGATTCAGGAGTAATTTGAAAGCTATTACCGTACTTTCACGAATACATAATTGTATTACGCTCTGGCTTTTGCTTATGCATGAAAATGAGCAGGGAATGAAGGCAATTTCGGGCAATTATGCCTACTCGTACAGGAGTCCTTGGAGCGGCTTCGGTCGCGCCGGGCATTTCCACACCTCACACCACACACACACACATCACACAGTTTTTCCTACACCGAGAAATGACTCTCCGGCTGTCATTTCTCGAAGACTTCTTCTAACCGGAGACATTGAGAGCAACCCAGGACCCACCTACACATATTATGTCCAACTTGCTCAAAACCCATCGCTTCGAGTCGCCACACTAATGGTTTAGTTCTCGGCAATTCATGCAGGAACTGGACCCACTTCACCTGCACAACACTTGCCTCCAAGAAACACCACACGAACACCTGGACCTGTTCCTCATGCCCCTCCCTCTCCCAGTCAAATCCCTCGCCTAAAACCCGTCCACCTCTCCTCCCCAACCCCCCTAGCCTTCCCATATCATCCACTCCCCCCTCCTAAAACCTGTCCACCTCTCCTCCCTAAGCCACCTAACCTTCCCATACCATCCACATCCTCAACTCAACATACCACACCCCATCCTAATCCATTCCAACCCCCATCTGCTCCCCAATCCCCACCCCCACCTCACCCATCCCAACCCCCAGCCCCTCCCTCACCCCCACCCCCACCCCCTCCCTCACCCCCACCCCATCCTCGTGCAGCAGCACCCAACATACATCGTGCACATAACATTAACATTCTCCAATTGAACATAGATGGCATCAACACAAAGAAACTCTCACACTTCATCAAACAACACAACATACACATTGCCATCTTACAAGAAACAAAACTCCGCACAACACAAAAAACACCCACATTTCATGATTTCACCACCATCAGACAAGACCAGGCTGTCGGCGGAGGCGGTGGACTCATCACCCTGGTACACAAAGAAATATCATACATAGTTACCAGTGTACAAACCAAATCCCTCCTCCCCCCAAATGATAACACAACAGAAATACAATCAATTAAAATACGCACTGGCAACAACTCCAACATAACCATCATAAACACATACATCCCCTACAGTACCAAATGAATACAGACCACACTTACAACACATCACAAACACCCCACACATCATCCTGGGTGGTGACTTCAACGCCAAGACGTCGGCCTGGTTTGTCGACAACCCCGACACAGACAGAGGGCTGGTACTACAAAACCAAACTGTTAACCTCATCATCCTTAACGACATCCATCAACATACCCATATTCCTCACCAAGCCCTCTATAACCCATCATCTCCAGACATCACCTTTTGCTCCCCAGAACTCGCCCCCACAACATCCTGGAGGGTGGTCAGAACCTTAGGCTCTGACCACCTCCCGATCATTATCACCACCAAAACCAGACTCACCCCAGCTAACCACAAACACACATACACCAATTATAAAAGACCTAACTGGGAAGCATTCACAAATGAGACAGAACAACACTTCACAACTCTAAACAGTACACCCATCACTAACATCAACAATGCTGTACACATACTCAATAAAACTATCCAAAACACTGACAAGAAACACATTCCAAGAGGTAACAGAAAAAGACACAACCCCAACTTCACACCAGAAATTCAAAACCTCATCAGACAACGCAACATACTGAAACACTCCCCAGCACCCCACACACAAGACATCACACAAGAAATCCAAGCACTCAACACCCAAACTAACAACAAAATACAAGAACAACAAAAACTAAATTGGAATAACTTCCTACAAACACTTGATCACAAAACAAACCCCAAAAAACTCTACAAAACACTAAACAGCATCACACTTTCCAACAGCAACACAACACAATCACATGCTGCAATCACAACAACAGACTCTACTCCTTCATGTAAACAACAAGCAAACACTCTCATCAATCACTTCTCACATGTCAGTCACCTAAAACCTCACAAAGACGACCGACGTGTCATCCGACGTAAGAGACAATTTCCCACAGACCCTGACTATACACCCTTCACCAATCACCAGACAAAGCATATCATCAACAATCTCAAGCACTCACCCGCTTGTGGCCTAGACAACATAAGCAACATACACCTCACACACCTGGGACCACAAGGCATACAAGCACTCACTAACATATCAAACTACAGTTATTCACACAACACAATACCAGACATTTGGAAGCATGATCTCATCACCACATTCCCCAAACCCAACAAAGACCCCACGCTACCCTCCTCGCACCGCCCCATCACACTCCTTTGCTCCCCCTCCAAAGTCATGGAACGCCTAGTGTTACAACTAATTACACCCGACCTACCCCTAGCTCCAACACAACATGGCTTTAGGCCACTGCACTCCACAAACACTCTTCTCACAGACCTTACACAAAGAGCTTTTGACGGCATCAACTCAGCTAAACCACCACACAGATCACTATTAGCCACACTCGACATTAGTAAAGCCTTCGATGCCATCCCCCGCCACAACCTAACAAACAAAATCTACAACACAAACATGCACAACACAAAAAGGTGGCTGGCCAACTTCCTAGCAGGTAGATGTGCACACGTATCTTTTGCCGGTCAGTCATCTAAAATCAGAAACTTTCCAAACGGAGTCCCACAAGGATCCGTCCTATCGCCCGCACTCTTCAATCTGTACATGCACGATATAACTACACCCAATACGCCCCAAATAAACTTAGCCTCCTATGCAGATGACATAACACTCACATGCACACACCATGACCCAAAAAGAGCAACAGATCTCCTTCAACCCTATCTCAACACACTACATGGCTGGTGCACTACAAACAGACTTAATCTACCCCCAGCCAAATCCACCGCAACCCTGCTCACAAGCTGGACAGGAGAACACAAATATATCCCTCAACTCACCATAAACAACACACCCCTAACACATACACACACACACAAAATCCTAGGAGTAACATATGATACTCATATGACATTCAAACAGCACACCACAAACATTAAAAAGAAATGACACCCAGACTTAACGCCCTCAGGTCACTTGCTGACACAAAATTTGGACACAACAAAGAAACTACCACCACAGTATATAAACAATACATAAGATCAGTGATCATGAGAGGCACTCAATTCCTGGCAGTAGCCTCCACGAACCAAGACCACCCACTAAACTACATGGCAACACACCCACAGACACCAAGAAATATCAAAACAACACCCAGCACACGGTATCACACACAATTACTGTCCTCTCTCCCACCCCGAACCACCTTCCAGAAGCACATCCATACTCATATCTCTCGCCGATCCATCCACTCACTCACAGACAACACGCAGCTGCAAGCACGACCTCCCGAAATCCATCCTTCCGAATCCTCCCTTCCTCGCGAGGACAGAGTCCACCTGGCCAGGCTGAGATGCGGACACCATCCAGCTCTCCTGAGCTTTCAGAAGAGACTGGATGACTCTGTTGTCGATGCCTGCCCGGGATGTAACACAGCACCCCATACCATTAAACACATAATAGAAGACTGCATTTCACACAACCACTTACGCCAACAACACAATTTATTAGTGGCCCCTCCATCATTGACGAACATGCCTATTACATAAGGCATCCTCTTCAAACACTAATCCGCCGTAGTTTGAATCTACCGCGCAGAGCATTTAAAAACTGAGGAGCCTTCATCATGAGCGCACGCGACCTCACTCATGGCTTCAGTCATTATGAATTGGGTTCTCACTACGAAAAAACTTCGTAAAAAATAAAAACAAAAAGAAAATAAGAATAACTATCCAATAAGCTTTCCATCATATCGTGGATGTACTTGTGTGGATTTCTGACCAGACGCTGAATCAGGCGTCATTCCTCCTTCTTTGCTCTGCGCTCAGCCTGCCCGGACGTACCTTTCAGGCTCCGCTGGTTCCGCATTCGTTGCGTCCCTAGTGAGTTTTTTCTCATTTGTTTACTCTAGGATGTATCGAGTAAGGTTAGGATAGGCGTAGCAGGAGTGTCCTGGGCTGGTTGCCCGCAGTGCAGTGTATTTTGGGTCGTGTGTATGGGGCATCTATTTCGGATGTACCCTCGTGGTCCTGTTGTGGACACGTGAACTTTTCACAGTTGTGTTAGTTGGTGATGCAGGCGGCTTTCATTACGCGTTAATTATTGCTGCCTTTTATCCTTCTGATGAGGTAAGCTGTGTGTTTGCTGACGTTCCCAGCGTATTTTTCTTCACTTAGTGAAGTTTTTTCTGGGTCCGTGTCAGGCTTCCCGGGGTGGGAAGTTATCGCTACGGTGGTGTGTTGGCGGTGGTTCCTGTTGTGATATTCCAGTGTGTGTTTATATTTCAACTATTTTCATGCCGTCTACCTAGGCCTAGCCAGCCGCTCGTAGCTTTGCCACATGTCTAGTGTTATTATTTATTTTATAAATATGCCCTACTGTGTCATGTGTATCCGGGTTTTAGTTGTGTATTGGCTAATTCCTCGGACTATAATTGTTTCCTGGTTTAGTTGTGTATTGGCTAATTCCACGGATTATGTTGTGACCTTGGTTAGTCGTGCATGTCTCTCCTCGTGTCGTATTGTTCAGATGGTGTCTGTTCAGGGTGGGGTTTGCCTTCCGGCGGGTTTTTTCTCGGTTTCACCATGAAAAATCCTGACCGATGAGCAGTGTTGGGCCACACGTGATTTTTAACTCTGGCTGGTTCCCCGGCGTGGGGAGGTGTCTGTGGCTCTCCAGGACTGCGTCTCTGTGGGTGCCTGGTTTCAGGCCTCCTTTAAATTCCCGGCGGGATGGCTGTACCCATCCTTATATATATATATAGATATATAAAATACGACGTTCTTGAGAACACTCGTTTTTATAGGTTTTTTCTACCTGGTTTACGACAACCACATGGAAAACCTAGCTGTTGTTTAGGCGTTCCTCCCCGGCGATCTTTTACAAAGAAGTGGGGTCAGGAACTTGTGGGGTTAACTTTTAGACTTCTCACCCGGCGGGTGCACCTGAGGAGGGTGGGATAAACGACTTAGGTTTCATATAGTTAACCAATCCATTTTAGTGATACTCTGTGTATCGCTGCCTTTACTCTTACGGCAATTGAAGGTTCAGTGAGGTTTAACCAAATCGATTCCCACACCCGGCGGGTGCCCCTAAGTGGAGGAACTAAGGAATTTATAAACAAATTCAATTTCGATTAACCTTAATTGGGTGATACTTTCAGTATCGCCGCCTTCTATTTTTACGACGATCGTTTGGGACAATTCGTTAAAAAATCAGATCTCGTATATTCCTGCCCTGGGCTATTCTACTAAAATATTTCAAGGGCCGGCGTCTTTATGAAGGGGGCTTTGTTACAAAATTGAATCTTGAGACAGTCACCACCTCCTACAGACTATAAGTGCCATACTGGACCATTATATCAGAGGGTATTCTTCATGTTCTTTAGCTAAAAAGATTTGTTTAGCCTCTTTACACCCCGCCGCGTAGCGAGATGTGTTAGCTGTGTCTTTGCATCCCGTTACCCGGCGGGTTATTAACACTTGTATGCGAACACTTGGGTTAACCTTATGAGCATTAATTCCTGGAAATTTTTCTTTATTTTTCCAGAGCTGAGCTCCGGCGGACCAATACAGACCCGGCGGTAGTTTCCTCACACCAGTCTCTGTCATGGCTACTGTGGCCCCAGTTTTTGCCCTGTGCATTACCCCTACTTGCGCGGGTATCCCAATTTTTGCGCATACCCTTTGCATAAGGTGTGTTAGATGTCTAGACCGTTCAAGGGGTCTCTGGGTTACACTTAATTGTTCCTTTTGCTCCCAATTAGCCAATAAAGTCCTGTGTGACAATGACAAGACCGCGGCGGTAGCGTTGAGAGAGGTCAGACAACAAATGTCGGCCTACACTACCATTGTCGCACATAAGTCACTTCAATGTGACAACGTCCCACTTTGGGATAAGTTGCTGTCAGAGCACCCTCCCCCTAAACGTACCTCTAGAGTAACGGGTTTTAAGCCGACAGAGACTAGCCAGGGTTCTGTATCGTCTGTGGATACGTCTAAACGCCCGAGAGAGCCTACTCCCCCGGCAGCCACCTCCTCGTCGCAGGCGAGATCGAGGTCAAGGTCACCTCTCAGACAGCAGTCTTCAAGTCGTGCCTCTTCCCCGGCTAGTAAGAAGTGTAAGACTGAAGCTTCCCCCAGTGGTCATGGTGGTGATTCTTCCAAATCTAGGTCTAGTTCGCGGTCACACCGTAGCCACAAATCCTCCAAAAAGGATTCCCATAGGAAGTCCTCTCGACATTCTCCTAAGTCTAGTGCATCTCATCGTACCTCTACACCTGAAAATGTTTCTGTTACAGCCTCAGAGTATAGTGAAGCGCCTGTCCCTAAACAAGATTTACCTATTGATATTTTAACCCTAGAAACGGAAAGTTCAGGAAATTCAATAATTGAGAATGTTTCAGACTCTCAAGAGAGCGTAGGCCAGAGCCTCGGTGTTTGGCGGTTTGCTCAACCAGGGTCTGACCATCCACGTCCGACTCATACGAGTCACACAGTAGCCGATGTCCACAGGGACGCGGCGACCCCATCCTCTATCCCTGACTTATCTTGGAAACAAGGTGCCCCTGCCTCGGCGGGGTCTTCTCAGGAGGATCGGGAGGAACAAGATGAAGTGTCAATAATTTCAGATAGGGATGGACAAGGGTCAGGCTCAGGCCTGGACGCCGCCCATGATAATACTGATTCACCTGAAAGTTCTGCATCTAACCAGTTTGTTACAGCACAAGAAATTGATGGGTTACTTACTCAGGCTCTATCTAAATTCTTTAGTCAACAACGAGAAAACCCCACAATGGACTTGGGGGCTCCCTTGACAAGTTCTGCGGTACGGCCTCTGATAACGTCAATCGATTTATCTAAGATTCCTAACCCTCCTACTCTGTCACCGGCAGGGAGCTCTAAGCCAGCTACGGCGGCATTCACTACGTCAAATGTCAGGGTCATTACGGATGTTAATCCACCCCCTCTAGACAAAGCGCCTCTTAGAAAGGTAGCTATGCCCTGCTTTATGGGCCAGACGAGTCATGGGTTCTTTTGAACCCCTCTAAGCCAGAGATTGCCAGCCTACCTTGTCAGGGGAACCCCCGCTCCCACGTGAGTGGTTTATCCAGGGAAATAAGGGAAAGAAGTTAGGGCCATTGGATGCCTTGGGTACTGTTTTGGACGTAAATATCAAGGCTATACCTAGTTATTATCTTCAGGATATTTTGTTTATGCATCTAAGCCTGCTTTACCCCCTGCCTCAGCTTCAAAACTTTTTTCAGACTGGTCTAAGCTGGATGGGTTTAATGATATTAAGGCTCTGTCGGCTCTTACTCCTGAACTAGATTTACAGACCGTCACAGACGAGACAGCTAATCCAGTGTTGAAGGTGGGACAGTTGGGACCAGGACCTTGGGTGGATTGGGAGGTAGAGGCTCAAAACTTTGCAACCACTTTCACTTCTAAATCTTCCCACCAGATCCCTCAGGATACACATTCATGGTTCTCCATGCCGGTAGGTTCTGCCGGCGGAGTTCCGTCAGCTTTATTTTCTTTTCTAGCTGCCCCTAAGATTAATCTTTGTGAACTAAAGGACCCATTCACTACCCCTACCCCTTCTCACCTAGACAGAGAATTTAGGCTAAGGGAAAAGCTTTCCGCCTGTTTTCACAGTACATAGTTTCTCAACAGGTGGCTAAGTCTTTACTCAGGTCTACTCAGGCAATCGCAGACGCGGATGCTCGAAGATCAGTTGAGTTATCCCGGCGTCTGATTCTTCAGTCGTCGATTCAATCCTTAGGTGACATACGCACAGCCTTACTTGAGGCGGTGCGAGCACGACAGGATCTTAGGATGTCATTAGTTCGCAAGCTGCCTGATCGCATTGCTAACCAGGTGGTAATGTCCCCAGTACTTACTCCTTCTTTAACCCTTATTTAGCGGCGAGCAACATAAGTCGAGTTAAATAAAGCTGGACTATGTGGCGGCGCTCGACATAACTCGAGTGGCAATTTCAGCACGTAATGTGGCTGAGAGAGAGAGACAAGTGGTGGCAGGAGACTAGCGAGCGTATGACTGCTCCAGACCACCGCGGCGAACCTACTGACACAAATCTCAGCTCCCTCCTCCCTCTCTCACTCGCTACATACTCAATTATGTACTGAAAGTACCGAATTACCTGCTTTTTGCACTCGCGTTGCACGGTTATTGCAAGAAAACTATCCATCATACAAGGATCGTTATGGTGTCATTCGAAAGCTCTGTTTATGCCCTTTCAGGGATAGGTACTTGTTTTACGTTCTAGGTCTTATTTAGGCATGAAAATGATCACGTAAACAGCTATTTTGGCTTACACACCCGCTGTTAATGTCCCCTGATGTATGGCGAAACAGTGTTTAACATGGCACAGGCCGTGAAGCACAGTCCCGCACAGGCTAAGAAACCTGCATTTAACTTCCCCAAACCTAAGCCTCCTACTAAAGCTCAGCCAGGGGGTTCTAAGCCGTTTCTTCCGCCTAAGTCCTCCCAATCCCCCCTGGGTCAGTTCAGGCATAGACAGAGAGGGTTTTCAGGACAGAGAGGACGCGGCCAGTATAAGCCGGGGCAGGGCCAGTCTTCGGCCCACACCAGCCAGCCGGCGAAGCGTCCAACACCACCAAACCCACCATCAAAAAACTAAAGTCTCTCTCACTCCCAGTGCCTGTCTTAAAGCCGGAGGAACCGAGGGAAGTACAGCCGGCGAACCCTTGTCTGCTAACTGGGTCGTTCCGAACGTGTCACCAAGCATGGCCGTTAAAAACCTGGGCACGGATGGTGGCACGCAAAGGCATCACTTGGCAGTGGCTCCGGCGACCTCGCTTACGTCAGCCGACAACGGCAAATTGTGTTTCATTAGAGGTGGAGTCGCTGGTCCAGGAGATGATTGCCAAGAATGTCATCATCCCGGTCCCTCCAGATTACCCTGTATTCACGTCAAAACTGTTTTTGGTTCCCAAACGGGACAGTGTTCAGATGAGGCCGGTCGTAGACCTGTCTTATCTGAATCTTCACATTTACAACGAGTCTTTCAGAATGTTAACAGTTCATCAAATCAGGCTAACACTTCCGCCGGGAGGCTGGATGTGTTCCCTAGACCTGACAGACGCCTATTGGCACGTGTCGGTCAACAAAAGATTTCAAAGGTTTCTGGCCTTGAGGATCAGGCACCAAAATTTTGTTTTTCAGAGGATGCCGTTCGGTTTGAACCTAGCACCTCGACTATTCACGAAACTAGTCCGGCAAGCCCTGATGCCGTTGTTAAAACAGGGAATCAGAGTGTTGTGGTATCTAGACGACTGGCTGGTGGTGGCAGAGACACAACAATTATGCATAAAACATGTCAATATCATTTTAAATCATGTCAAAACTCTAGGCTTCAAGGTAAATCTGGTAAAGTCAAACCTTGTTCCCTCAAGAGTAATTCAGTGGATAGGGCTGGTCTGGGACACCGCCGCTCTCACTCTGAGTCAGAGTGTGGACAATCGCAACAGGTTTCGCAGGAAACTGTTCAGGTTTCTTCACAGTCTGACTACGACACGAAGAGTCTGGGAGTCTCTGGTCGGCTCTCTCAACTGGATTCAGCTAACTGTCAAGTTGGGCCGGTTGAAAGTAAAACGATTAATATTGGAAGGCAACAAATATTTCCCACTCTTACCGGCGGGAAAATTATGGCCCATACCAAAATTAATCCACACCTTACTAGCGGTCTGGGCGAAGAGGGAAACATTGCACTCAATCATGTCATGGACCTCTCCTCCTCCAACGGTATGGGTAGACACGGATGCGTCAGGCACCATAGGGTGGGGATTTCAGTCAAATCAGGGGCACCAGGGTCAGGGACTTTGGTCCCACTTAGAAATCTCTCACATAAATGTCAAAGAGTTACTAGTCCCCTTGTATTTCCTTCAGGCTCACGGCCCGGCGTTACGGGGCAAGTCGGTGGCCTTCAGAATGGACAATCTGAATGCAGTTCACTGTATTCAGAAACAAGGGTCAACGAGGTCAAGGAAGTTGCTACTCGTGTCGGAAGAGATTTTTGTTCTAGCCAGCAGTCTAGATATTTATCTTCACGCATCTTATCTCCCAGGCGTAGCGAACGTCTGGGCAGATGCTCTGTCCCGGAGACAGAGCACGACAGTAGAATGGGAGCTCAAGCAACCCATTTTCGACCTAATGATTGCGGAGCTCTCCCATCCACAAGTGGATCTTTTTGCGTCCGAGGAGACTCACAAGCTCCCTCTATACCTCACCCGCCGGGCGATAACGCCGGCAGGGGGGCCAGACGCCCTAGTGACAGACTGGAACAGATGGAGCTCCATCTATCTGTTTCCGCCGCCAGATGCGTCACTAATGTGCCACGTAGTGAACAAACTACGAGTTTATCGAGGCTTAGTCTCGCTAATCGCGCCCCTGTGGCCGGCGCAGGTATGGTACCAGCAATTAATAATGTGGTGCCCGGACCCGGTATCGCTCCCGGTCTGGTACTTCCACTTAGACACGATTGGCAACCTAGCGACCTCGCTGACTTTTGCATTATGGACATTCAGGAGGCCAAGTGGCTAGCACCATACGGTAGGGATGTGACCAATAAATTGCTCAATCAATATACTCAGTCTACTAAGCGACAATATCAATCTCATTGGAAAGCTTTTACTTCTTGGATTGTTAGAACGGAACAAACTGTACCCTCAGTGGCATTGGTTTTTAATTACTTGAACTATCTGTTTGAGCAGAAACGTTTATCTGTGGTTACTTTGAAGAATCACTTAACTGCGATTAGAGTGCCCTTTTTCGACCTTACAGGTCTATCCATACCGGTGGCGGAGGAAACAGGATTTATGAGAGCGTGTTTTAAACTCCGCCCACCTCCCCGTCAGCTCATGCCTACTTGGTCTCTGGACAAAGCTTTGTCTTTACTTCATTCTCGTCTGTATCAAAATACTGCAGACTTTGCTTTAATCTTAAAGAAGGCAGTTTTCCTTTTGGCTTTGGCCACCGGAAACAGAGTGTCTGAGCTGGCGGCGATGAGCAACACACCTAATTGTCTTAGGTTTGGTAGACTTAATGATTCAATTTCCATTGCACCCTCCCCGGCGTTTGTAGCCAAGAATGAGCATAGTGCACACGTGTTTTCTGAGTTCACGGTGCCGGCGTTAAAAAGGGGAAAGGTGCATCATAATTTATGTCCAGTGCAAGCTCTAACCAAATATTTGAGAATAGCTCCTCATAACCCCCAAGGTGCTTTATGGGTAGCGAGTACGGGTAAACGCTTACTTAAACGGCGATTAGCCTCTCTTCTGGTAGAAGTCATTAAAGAGAGTAATCCCGGCGTTGTGGGTAGGGCCCATGATTTACGCAAGTGGGCGGCCTCTTTACGTTTCCTGAAAAACTTTTCAGTTGAAGATATTGCGTCCACACAGTTGTGGGCGTCTAATCATACGTTTCTCTCTAGATACTTGTCAGTTGCTCTAGACAAACCTTCCTTACCATGTATAGCTTTAAGGCAGAGGGTCTAGGTGGCCCTGCAGTCACTTATGTTTATTTTCACGGAAGGGGGGGGGGGTGCAGTCAGTTGACATAGGACACCCTAGACCCCGCCGGAGTATGAGAGCTGTGATACAATTTAAGGTTAAAATGTGATATGAAAATTTCTCTGCGAGAATTTGTGCTAGTACAAGGTTTAGTACAAAACAACGGTGTTGTTATAGTAGTTTTAGCTGCGAAAGCAATGTAATATTAGTTCAATGGAGTTCATTGGCAATTGATCTCCACATGTATTTTGGGGTTTATGATGTGCACATATAAACTTATAACTTATTATTTTTGTCACCACTCGTTGAGTGGGGTGCCTTTTGTAACTACAGATCTGTGTTCAGAATCTTCAGGGTTACCCATTTTTGTCGGGCAGGCTTCTTTGAAGCACGCACCTGCCTGAACCCCTTTTTCTTGTATATTTCCGGCCTACGCCGTATTAAATACATTTTTCAAAAGTAAGAATACTATGTGGTTGTTTTTATTATCTGCTTTTCTAGAGTTATGATATGATTACGAATGTCCCCCTCCAGTCTTAGATATCAGGCATGTTCGTCAATGATGGAGGGGCCACTAATAAATTATAGGTTTGACTCCTGTAAGGAGATAAAGAAAACCTAATATTTAGTAGTGGCCCCGTAATCATTGACGACTGGGGCCCTCCCGACCGTCCCGTTCCCATTCGTTGATGTATTAAGGATTTTGGTTTACTTGATATGTCAGTGAAGGAGGAATGACGCCTGATTCAGCGTCTGGTCAGAAATCCACACAAGTACATCCACGATATGATGGAAAGCTTATTGGATAGTTATTCTTATTTTCTTTTTGTTTTTATTTTTTACGAAGTTTTTTCGTAGTGAGAACCCAATTCATAATGACTGAAGCCATGAGTGAGGTCGCGTGCGCTCATGATGAAGGCTCCTCAGTTTTTAAATGCTCTGCGCGGTAGATTCAAACTACGGCGGATTAGTGTTTGAAGAGGATGCCTTATGTAATAGGCATGTTCGTCAATGATTACGGGGCCACTACTAAATATTAGGTTTTCTTTATCTCCTTACAGGAGTCAAACCTATAATCTACACTCAATGAGAGCTCTGTGGGAAAGCCCGATCGTGGCCATGGCCTTCCTCAGGGACTCGGGGCTGTTCGGCCAGGCAGCTTAGGGAACAACAACAACAACAACAATTCGTACAGGATTAATAGCTTTAACCAAAATGGTCACACTCCTTAATGATCTAAGTGGCCATAGCCAAAATGGCTACACTATATTCCTTCTGTACTTTCTCCATGCCCGATGAGATACATGATATTTTGATATTATGTGGCACAGCCCTTGTATCCAACACAATACCCTGCGTGCAACCCCGCTCGAACCCAGCACAACGTTGCTTGCAACTTTAATTATTATTATTATTGTTAATAATAATAATAATAATGATAATAATAGTATTATTATTATTTTATTATTGTTATTATTATTATTATTGTTAATAATAATAATAATAATAGTATTATTAGTAGTAGTATTTTAGTTTGTATTATTTTGTTTTCTTTGTATTAATATTAATGATGAGTGACGCTTTCTATAACTTTATTATGATAATTATTATTTATCTTTGTATGTAATTTGTATACATATTTAGTTTAAACTTATCTTTTTACTATATTCATACGTTCACACACATACACACACACAGAGTAGAGGGAGAGCTCCGCCCATTAACCCGGGAGCTGCGGGGAGACTCATAAGAGTTCCCCCGGCGCACTGCGGGGAGACTCTTATGAGTGAGTGAAAAAAAAAATCAACTTTTGACATCGATTTTTTTTTTTTTTTTTTTTGGCCCCTGGGCCATGCAAAATCTCAGTCCTCTACCTCCCCTCCTTCCCCACTTTCCTCCTCTCCTTCAGTTATCACCTATTTTCCCTGTTATTCCCTTATTCTGAGGTATATTTTCGTGCTAACATTAGAAATCCGGTTGCAGGGTGTGGTCATCACTGATGGCAAGCGAGTGCAAGAGAGAGAGAGAGAGTATCGATCGACTGTGTCTCAGTGGCCTTGGGGGAAATTGGCGGGAAAGCAGATTGCCTCACCCATACATTATACAACTCGCGGGCTATATCTCCGATTTTGACCATCCAAACGCTGTTTTCACTCGTTTTATTGTTGTTTCAGGTTAATACCTTTATAATCAACCCATAATAGGCGCATATGGATAAGTATTAATGCTATTAATGGCACAATGAATATTTTAGTGACGGAAACACCTCAAATACGTCAGCACAGGGGGACGTTTCCAATTACCCCCATGCGCATTTCAGAGGTTAATCTTGACTCCACCAATCACTTGACCTCTGCATGAATTGTCCCGTCCTCTTTCCTCCTCCCCCTCCCTCTTCTCCGTCCGAAAAGAAATTGTTGACCAGAAAAATCTTTTGGTGTATTATATGGCCTTGGCCTAATGAAGCTATATGCGAAACGTTGTCAATAAAGTGCTCTTTCTCACATGGTGTGTATTTTCATGTATGATATTGTCTGTATGTATATTATTGTGTATGTTAGTGACACACATGTGTGTATGTATGCCATTGTGAGGTGTGTATGTATGGAATGTGTGTGAAATGCGTGTATGGCCGTGTGTGTGCATGAAGGGTGTATGTATGATACATGTACTTGTGTGCGTGACAAGTGTGTGTGTGCATTGATGGCAGGTGTGTTTGTGTGTGTGTCAAATATGAAAGAACATAAGAAAATAGAAGTCTGCAGACAGCCAATTATCCCACACACGGCAGATCCCATTCACACCCAACCCATCCCGAAAGTGTAACAGGTATAGCAGTGTTATAGTTGTGGAAGTATGACACATGGATAAAGTATTAGTTGTGTACGGATATTATAAGTGTGCAGTATGGTGAGTGTGTAAATATTGTATAATTGTGTATGTAGTGAGTCGTGAACAAATAACTAATATTTAACCTAAACAGGAATGACCTGAGGGTGTTTGTTGGTCCGTTGACTGCTGTGGTGTTGTCATTACTGTCCACCATCACAAGGCTGGAGGTGTCGGTGAACTCTGACAGTCAAGCCGCACTGCTGCCAAACCTCAACAAACTAACAAACCTTGGATGGCTAGGTAACTATCATTATCTTTCATTAGCTACGTATATGTTATTATTTTTATTATAACTTTTATTCTTAATATTTTTATTATTATTATTATTATTATCATTATTATTTTGTGTTATTTTAAAACTTTGTCTAATGCATTATTACACTATTATAATTATTTTTATTGTAAATTTACATATTATTTGCTATTGTAAAATTTACTATAATCATAGTAATGATAATAATGATAATACTTATAATCACGATAATTATAGGTATTATCACATATAATTATTTGCATATTTACCGGTTCCTTTATCAACTTTCTTAGTTAGAGAGGTTTTTAATGTATATTTATATGAAGGCTTATTCCAACAATATCGCTACAAACCGCCTCGCAAGGATCAACCCATAAGGAGCCTTCAGTCTGCAAGGTTGCCAAATGTCACCAGATGTTCCAATTATTGTAAGAATGTGAGCAAGGTCAGGAAGGATGTCGATATATAAATTATTTGTTGATGTTTCCTGAAGTTATCAGAGTCTTATGGCAAACCATTTAAGGGGAAGGTAGTTGCTCTTTATCCCGCATGTTAATGCCATTAGCTTTGAGATTATAAGACGTTCATTCCATTAGTTTGGCGATTATAAGACTTTTTGCCCCATTTCTTTGTCAATTTACAGACCTTTCGTGCCATTTAGGTGTCGATTTTTTCCCTGGCGAGTGATAGTGAGCCTGTAATTTTTATAGGAATCGGCCTTTGGACGGGACATTTTTCTACAGAAAAATTTACAGATATATCTTGAAGGTGGGACTAGGTCATTTACAGATATATCTTGAAGGTGGGACTAGGTCATTTACAGATATATCTTGAAGGTGGGACTAGGTCATTTACAGATATATCTTGAAGGTGGGACTAGGTCATTTACCGATATATCTTGAAGGTGGGACTAGGTCATTTTTTAAGCTTGAAGGAGTTCTAGCGAATTTACTACGAATTTATTACGAAAAATAACCACTACTTCCTTAAATCTTAAAAAGTCTTCACATATTATATTATAATAATCTGATATATCTCTAAACTCACTCCGTAATAGTATGATCAAATTAAGAGAGCATAATTATATACTCATCCATGACATAAATCCACTACAAAAGTATAAATACAAGCTCCAAACATGTATAGTACCTTCTGTCGTATGCCAGGGGCTTATTTATAATATTGGTATTTAAATTAAGCAACAATTTTAAGGTTGAAATGACAATTCTGTCACTTCCATATTTCTCTCTGAACAAGACTACTGGACTTGTGAAGCAGCTCATTTCTAATATAGAGGCTCATGATTGGCAAATGGACAGGTATGTGTTTAGAAAATAAAGATATCTTCATTATATCTCTCTCTCTCTATATATATATATATATATATATATATATATATATATATATATATATATATTCTTTAATACATACGAGGTTGAAAGAAATGGCAATTTCTGCGTTGGAAATTTTATTATTCAAGGTTTCCAGGTCTCTGATGAGTTTTCGCTGGGTGGCAGGAAGTAGATAAATGAGGTTAGCAAAATTCATGGTGGTACAGGGTTACATTAATGTACATGATGATACAGGATCTACGACGCATTTCACTGGACAACCAGCATTATCAAGTAAGGATAGAATGATATAAAAGGTAAACAGGAAGGGTATATACTCTATAGAGGGTGGAGGATCAGAGGAGGTGAAAATCAGGGGGCAAAAGTCTGCTATTGGTGGAGGGGTCTTCTAGGAGTGTTAGAGAGAGATCCGCGTCACGCAGGCGCACTGGATGCGGGAAGGTGGTGGTCGGTTGGCGGGGTCGAAGCTGATTGGCTGCGTGTCGAGGGGCGTGGCCTAAGTTGCGTAGTACGTGCGGCGCTGGCAGAAGACGAAGCTGAAGGAGGTAGCGCGGGGGGCTGCGTCAAGGGCACTGAGGGGCGAGGGGGGGCGTTAGGTCCTGTAGGATAGTGCCTTTTGGCAGAAGGAAGGATCTGAAGGTCCAGAGTTTGGTTGTTGATGTTAGGATGTAAGGCTTGGATATATAACGCTTCGAGTATTAGTAATCTCCTTGGGTCACTTTCTTTATCGAGTATGGTGGTGTGTTTCTCTAACTCGTTGCGTGTGAGGTGGGGGTGGTTAGGGGTGAGATAGTGGTCTTTGATGGCTCCAGCCTGAAGGTGAAGAGGTTAACCGACGTGAAAAAACGAGTCTGCGTCATGCCAATATAGGAAAGAGGTCCACAGTCCTCATAATTACAGGTATGTTGGTAAATGACGTGATCGTCGGTCATCGGGCTCTTTATCTTGGTGGAAGCTGGTTTGTTGCGGAGAACGAGGTTGGAGGTCTTGGGGGATTTGTAATAAATTATTAATTTGATTTTGTTTTCCGGGTTGGTAGGGTGGACATGCTTGGAGATTATTTCTTTTAAGACGGCCCTCGTCATTTTTGTGTTCAGAGGACATAAAATTGCGGTAGAAGATCTTGATTTCATTGGGGGGGGGGGGGGGGGGGGGTCAATGTTGGGAGGGCTTTGGGTGTACCATTTTTCAAGATGGTGGTTGATGGTGCTGGAGACGTCGGAGTTGGAGTATCCGTTATTCACTAAAACTTGGGATAGTCTTTCTAGTTCCTGGTGGGTGTCGGCCCAGGTAGAGCAGTGCGTGAGGGCTCTCCTATAAGCGGAGATGGAGGATAGAAGATAATGGCGGGGGCATTCACTATCGCCGTTGAGGCATTGTCCTGTGTTAGTTGGTTTAGTGTAGACGGTGGTTTTGAACCCATGGTCGTTCAGAGCTACGAGGATGTCGAGGAAGGGGAGTTGTCCATTGTTTGATTTTTCAAAGGTGAAGTTAAGTCCGGAGGAGGTCATGAAGCGACGCTGGAGTTCCTGTAGTTCGTGGAGGTCCTTGATTTGCATGAAGATGTCATCCATATATCTACAGTAGACGGCGGGTCGTTGAGCAGCTAGGAGCTCTTCCTCGATGGTACCCATAAAAAAAGTTCGCAAAAAGAACTCCTAGGGGGCTGCCCATTGCCATACCGTCTATCTGCTTGTACATGTTGCCCCGGGGGCAAAGGAAGGGGGCCTCCTTGGTACATAGCTCCAGCAGTGTTTTCAAGGCCTTCTCTGAGATGTCCAGTGTTGGTGTATCAGGGCAATGGTAAATTCGACGTAGAATCATGTCAATGGTCCTATCCACTGGCACGTTGGTGAACAGGCTTTCTACGTCGAGGGAGGCGATTGTGTGGTTGTTGTTCCGCGGGGCGTCTCGTAAAATTTCCAAGAAATCGTGGGCAGAGTTAAGGTTCTATTGGCAGGGCACGTAGGGGGTGAAGAGGTTGTTCAGTGCCTTGGCGATCTGGTAGGTGGCAGTGGGAATCTGGGAGATGATGGGGCGGAGGGGGTTCCCAGGTTTGTGTGTTTTGATGGTTCCGTACGCATAACCAGGGGTGTATTCTCCGACGAGTTTTTTAAGGTGGACCCCTCCTTGTTTGGCGTTGATGGCGGTGATGGTGGTGTTGGCAGTACGTTTGATTTCGTCGGTTGGGTTGCGGGTGATCCTTTTAAATTTGGTGTTGTCACTTAAGATGACGTCCATTTTTCTAAGATATTCCTCCTTGTCATGAATCACGAGGCAGGAAGCTTTATCCGCACGACGGATGATGATGTTGGGGTTGTCTCTTAACCTAAGAAGTGCGCATGGGGGTAATTAGAGACCTCTGCCTGTGCTGACGTATTTGAGCTGTTTCCATCACTAAAATATTCATTTTTACCATATATAGCATTAATAATTATCCATACGCACCTATTAGGGGTTGATTATAAAGGTATTAACCTGAAACAACAATAAACGAGTGAAAACAGCGTTTGGATGGTCAAAATCGGAGATACAGGCCGCGAGTTATATAATGTATGGGTGAGGCAACCTGCTTTCCCGCCAATTTCCCCCAAGGCCACTGAGACACAGTCGATCGATACTCTCTCTCTCTCTCTTGCACTCGCTTGCTAACAGTGATGTCAATGCCCTGCTTGCAACTCGCTAATGTTAGCACGAACATATACCTCAGAATAAGGGAATAACAGGGAAAATATGTGATAACTGAAGGAGGGGAGGAAAGTGGGGAAGGAGGGGAGGTAGAGGAGTGATATTTTGCATGGCCCAGGGGCAAAAAAAAAAATTAAAAAATAAATAAATAAAAATATATATATATATTTTTTTTCGATGTTTAACCCATACAGCCCCAGCGACGCGCCTGGCGCGTCGGCGATGTATGTAACCCACAGCCCCAGAGACGCACCTGGCGCGTCACCCTAATTGCGCCGACCGTAACCTCAGGTGTAGCCACTCAAGAGGGCTCAGATTTGTATGGGAACTGTGTACGTATCCCACGCAACCGTGCCGATGGTTGAAAACTCTCAAAGTCCACATGCGTGCGCGTGAGCGCGCAATAACCTGTTTTTTTTTTGGTAATTGCCTTCAATTTTTTACTCATGTAAAATACGTTTTCGGGGGCTCTGTACGACCATTCTTTAAGCTTTTTGAGCGGTTTTTCGTGGTTTTTCCTTCATTCCTAACCCATTCGCTATTGTTTCTGGAATAAAACCATTCTTTAAAAACCGGCCGGGTTCTGGTGAACAAACATTACAAAACTAGCCGGGGCTGGACGGGTTAAAGTTGATTTTTTTTTCTCTGACTCTTAAGAGTCTTCCCGCAGTCCGCCGGGGGAACTCTTAAGAGTCTTCCCGCAGTTCCCGGGTTAATTGTTTGGCAGCTTGGAAGTGTTGTTTGTTGTGGATTTTGCTATGGTGAGTTCTTCTGGTTTTGGCGGCTTCAGCGAGGAGAGTGGGTTGTAGGGCGGGAGTAGTGGTGACCTTGCCATCCTTCTTAAGTCGTAGGATGTCGTCCAGGAGGATTTCCGTTTCTAGGCGTTTCCGGTGGGGGCCAGGTTTGGAGCTGTAGTGGCAGTTGAGGCCCTTGTTGAGGAGGTCTTCTTGGTCCAGGGTCAGAATGGTGTTAGTCAGGTTTATGTATCCTTTTGTTGGTTTGGGAAGTTTTATGTTTCCACCATAAAGACGGGCAAGCTTTTTTATGGTTGTGTTTTCGGCTTGTCTTCTGTGTTGTTCAAGGAGTTGTTCGAGGGCTGTGTTGATTTTGGCTTTGAGGTGGTCTGGAGGGGTTTCGTCTTCCCAAATCTGTAGTAGAGCATCTCGTTCTTTACGAAGGTTGTTGGCGAGTTCTCGTTTTTCAATTATTTCGTCCTTCACCAGTTCTTCACGTAACTGGAGGGTGCTGGTGCGATGTCTGGCATTCTCGTGAAGTTTTATGTTAGTAAAGCCAGGTAATAAATTTTCTTTAATACATACGAGGTTGAAAGAAATGGCAATTTCTGCGTTGGAAATTTTATTATTCAAGGTTTCCAGGTCTCTGATGAGTTTTCGCTGGGTGGCAGGAAGTAGATGATTGAGGTTAGCAAAATTCATGGTGGTACAGGGTTACATTAATGTACATGATGATACAGGATATACGACGCGTTTCACTGGACAACCAGCATTATCAAGTAAGGATAGAATGATATAAAAGGTAAACAGGAAGGGTATATACTGTATAGAGGGTGGAGGATCAGAGGAGGCGAAAATCAGGGGGCAAAAGTCTGCTATTGGTGGAGGGGTATTCTAGGAGTGTTAGAGAGAGATCCGCGTCACGCAGGCGCACTGGATGCGGGAAGGTGGTGGTCGGTTGACGGGGTCGAAGCTGATTGGCTGCGTGTCGAGGGGCGTGGCCTAAGTTGCGTAGTACGTGTGGCGCCGGCAGAAGACGAAGCTGAAGGAGGTAGCGCGGGGGGCTGCGTCAAGGGCACTGCGGGGCGAGGGGGGGCATTAGGTCCTGTAGGATAGTGCCTTTTGGCAAAAGGAAGGATCTGGAGGTCCACAGTTTGGTTGTTGATGTTAGGATGTAAGGCTTGAAAGACGAGTCTGCGTCATGCCAATATAGGAATGAGGTCCACAGTCCTCATAATTACAGGTATGTTGGTAAATGACGTGATCGTCGGTCATTGGGATCTTTATCTTGGTGGAAGCTGGTTTTTTGCTGAGAACGAGGTTGGAGGTCTTGGGGGATTTGTAATAAATTATTAATTTGATTTTGTTTTCCGTGTTGGTAGGGTGGACATGCTTGGAGATTATTTCTTTTAAGACGGCCTCATCATTTTTGTGTTCAGAGGACATAAAATTGCGGTAGAAGATCTTGATTTCATTGGGGGGGGGGGTGTCAATGTTGGGAGGGCTTTGGGTGTACCATTTTTCAAGATGGTGGTTGATGGTGCTGGAGACGTTGGAGTTGGAGTATCCGTTATTCACTAAAACTTGGGATAGTCTTTCTAGTTCCTGGTGGGTGTCGGCCCAGGTAGAGCAGTGCGTGAGGGCTCTCCTTACATAAGCGGAGATGGAGGATAGAAGATAACGGCGGGGGCATTCACTATCGCCGTTGAGGCATTGTCCTGTGTTAGTTGGTTTAGTGTAGACGGTGGTTTTGAACCCATCGTCGTTCAGAGCTACGAGGATGTCGAGGAAGGGGAGTTGTCCATTGTTTGATTTTTCAAAGGTGAAGTTAAGTCCGGAAGAGGTCATGAAGCGACGCTGGAGTTCCTGTAGTTCGTGGAGGTCCTTGATTTGCACGAAGATGTCATCCACGCATCTACAGTAGACGGCGGGTTGTTGG